>CM047425.1:35559038-35686012 GCA_026168455.1 Theocolax elegans | reverse complement strand
ATAAGTCTTTTCGATACCTGTATGGCCTACCGATGGTAAGTTATGTGCTTCTTTTAAAACTGTTTCTTTGTAGTTTTCCGGTACTACTAATCTCCAATTTTCTTCTCTATTAGTGATCGGGTCCAGGAGAGGATCGTTGCGGAATTTATATAATAAATTATCTTCGATCTTCCAACTTTGATACCTTTCCGGGAATTGTTCGACTTCTTTTAATCTTCTACTATACCATTCATCTTTAATTTCTTCAAACGCTGCTGCTTCTACTAAATTATTTTTTATTATACTACCATCTTCTTTGTACATTCTAGAAAGAGCGTCCGGAACGTGATTCAGAGCTCCCCGTCTATGTATGACTTCGAAATCCCATTGCATCATTTCTAGCGCCCAGCGCGCTAATCGTCCTGTTGGATCGCGTAGATTCTTCAGCCAACGCAGTGCACTGTGATCTGTAATGACAGTGAATTTGTACCCTTCTAAGTAAGGTCTTAACTTTTTTATTGCCCATAAGACAGCTAGGCATTCTTTTTCGGTTGTGGAGTAATTCCTTTCTGCTGCCGTTAATACCCTGCTTATGTGCACGATCGGGTGTTCACCGTCGTTCAAATCTTGAGTGAGTACTGCGCCGATTGCATAGTTACTCGCGTCGGTTTGGAGACAAAATGGTTTTGAGAAATCTGGTCGTGCTAGGACGGGTGCTTTTATCAACGCCTGTTTTAGGGTTTCGAAAGCTTCTTGTTGCTCTTCTTCCCACTTCCATGCAAGATCTTTCTTTAATAGCTTCAACAGGGGAATCTTCATTTCTGAGTCCTTATCGAGAAATCGACTATACCAACCTACCATACCAAGGAACCTTCGTAATTCTTTGATATTTCTAGGGGCTGGATAGTCTCGTATCGGAGCCGTTTTGTCTGGATCTGGTCTCAAACCATCTTTATCTAATACATAACCCAAATATGTAACACTAGAACAACAAAACTCGCATTTTTCTCGGTTCACAGTAAGTCCGTGTCTCACTAATTTCCTTAATATCTCGTCTAACCATCGTATATGCTCTTCGAACGTCTCAGTTGCTATAATAATGTCGTCTAAATAGCCAAATACGTAAGGTACGTATTCCGGTCCGAATAGAGCACCTATCAGGCGTTGGAACGTCATTGGAGCATTTGTGAGTCCGAAGGGCATTCGGGTGAATTGGAATAGACCTTTACCTGGAACTGAGAAAGCAGTAAATCGTTTGCTGGATTTGTCCAATGGAATTTGGTAAAAAGCCTGTCGCAAATCGATTTTTGAGATGAAACGGGCGTGTCGCATCCTGTCTAAAATTGTGTCCATGTTGGGTACTGGGTATGCATCTCTTATGATTTGTTTATTTAGATCTCTATAGTCTATGCAAAATCTATAGGTTCCGTCCGATTTCTTGAGCATTACAGGAGCACTCGTATAGTCACTTGCTGATTGTTCTACTATCTCTTCGTTCCATAGTCTTTCTACTTCTTCATGGGCGTTTTGAACCATTGCTGGTGACATTCTACGTAGTTTATGGCGAACCGGTAGTGATCCAGGTATCACAGCTATATGATGTTCTATCATATCCGACATTCCTGGAGTTTTCGACGGTGTCGGTAATATCTTTGATACTAATTTATCTACTTTATGTCGCTGAGGATTTGTGACTTCAGATATGCCATTACATTCTGCAAAAATGACTGGATCTTCCGCTGTATCTTCACCTCCATACGTTTTATGCCAGGGACCTTCGTGAACACGCCACAGACCATGTTTGTGTCTTTCGTCCACATCCCATTTTACGTAGAAGTCTTTCCCTAGCACGATATCGTGTTCGAATATTTGCTGGGCTTTGAGTTCTAACGTATCTACATGTCCGTCTACTTCTAAATTTAACTTCAATATCCCTAAGGATTTACTTATTCCACCATGGGCGTTTTTGACGTAGGAATATGAAGGTAACAGCTTATCCTTGAATTTTTCGATTACTTTCGGTCCTGCTACTGAAATCATGGCTCCTGAGTCAAGTAATCCTCTAAACGTACGTCCTGCAATGTTTAATCGAACGAAACCTCTATTTTCCAGACTGGCTTCCGCTACATTTTTTTCTTTTTCCATTACTTCAATTTCTTCTTATACTATCTTTTCTTTATTTTTTATTAAGGTTAACATCTACCATGTTTTCGTTCTTACTTATTTTACTACCACTGCTTTTATCCTTTTCGTCTATTACTTCTGTATTTTTATTTCTACTATTTTCATCCGTACTATTTCCACTATTTTTATCATCATTACCTCTAATATTTTTACTACCATTATTTTTATCTTTGATTCTATTCTCGTCTTCGATTTTTCGCCATTCCGTCCAGTCTAACTCAATCTCTCTCTTAGCGTTTTGGGATTTAATGACAGATTGTTTTGAGGTATCCCGTTTTGTCAATATATCTATAGAGTCTGCAGTATTCTTCAGTAATATACCGGCCTTATCTATAGTATAAAGTTTTTGGGTATCCTCGTTACTATATATCTGTTCATGTAGATCCTCCATTGCTGAGAGTAGTATTGGTTTGGTACTGGAATCGGCTTTTTGTTCTTCCTCAAAAATTTCTACTACTTCTCTACTTGGGGTAAACGATTTCAGGGTGATACTATTATTACACCCGGCAACGTTTCCCTTTTTCAATTCTGACATCGAATTTGTAATTATTTCCGTACTAACTTCCTTTGATGCTTTTGGTAGTTTCATTTGCTCTTCCATTATTTTTCTTAATACTTCGTTCATCCTGTCTGTCCAGTTAACTTTCTCTTTTTTCTGTGGTTTTTGATTTAATTTTCCTTGTAATTCTTCAAAAAATGATTTTTCGTGTTGTTTCTTTTCTTCTATTACTGTCTGTTGCCGAATTGTTGAGACCCTTGGGGAAGCTGCTGTAAGGTGATCGGTCCCTGTTGTACCCCAGCATTGGCGTTTCCCCAATTGTTTCTTAATTGGGCGCAATTTGGACAGTTAGAAAAGGTATACCCCGCCTGTCCACAAACCTGGCATGCGAAGATTTGTTGACTCATACGGTTCGGACACATGTTAGCTCTGTGTCCAGATTGTTTGCACACGAAACATACGGTTGATGGACATTCCGATGCACGATGACCCACTTGATTGCGGTGGAAGCAAGCGCCGACGAAAGTGTCTTGAAGCGTATTGTTTCCTTGTGTTGCCTGAGTCATTATTCTTGGTCTCGCCCCCAAGTTCTGTGGCGTGGCTACTTGATTGGTATTTCTCCATGTTCCACTTTGGTTATAATTCCTATTCTGATTATCGTTATTTCTATATGCGTTCGTTCCAGTATTATTATACCTAGGATTTCTACTATTTGTAAAATTATTACCACCATTACGATTACCTATAATATTATAGCTGCCGCTTTTTGGATTATTCCCATTATTATAGTTACTGCCATTGACGAAATTTTGTCGTGTCCCATTATTGGACCACCTCGTCCAGTTTTGAGGTGGTTGTCCAGCGTTTGGAGTCTGTACAAAATTTGTGGCTTGAGGGGGTGTAGCAACTGCTGCTACCGTCGGGTTTTGTTGTTCAACTGGTAGTTCGATGGTTGCATGTAGTGATGA
The DNA here is from genome assembly GCA_026168455.1 of Theocolax elegans. Taxonomy (NCBI): domain Eukaryota; kingdom Metazoa; phylum Arthropoda; class Insecta; order Hymenoptera; family Cerocephalidae; genus Theocolax; species Theocolax elegans. The sequence continues at coordinate 35,682,382 of CM047425.1, read as the reverse complement.
ATCGCTCTTCCTTTTGTCCTCTCTTTTTATTTCCTTTTTACTGCCTTTTTGTTATGACGAAGACTCCTTTCGAATGGGACACGTTTCGTAGTTTACTCCGGTATAATTCTCCTCCAGTGACGAAACTTTATTTAATTTGACGTATTCCGGGGCGACCGCTTCCGGGATCTTCGAGTTTTCGGGAGTTGGAGGTGGTTTGAACCTTTTATCTAGTTCTAACAAATCCTCGTATCTTCTCCCATACTTCTCCAGGTCTGTATACGTTTTAATTTTTTTTTCAGACATGTAACGGCGATATTCAGGACGTAGATTCCGCCAAGCCACATCAATTTGCCTTTTCATCGAAGGTGCCGTTTTCAAGTAGGAGAATATATGTTTTATGCATCCAACGTAATTTGTGATGCTCTCGTTCTTTCCTTGGGTTCGCTTCCATGCTTCATCCCATACGTCGCTTTCGGATATTTTCTTTGTGAATTGGGCTTTAAATGCTTTTAAAAAGTCTTCCCATTTTTTATGCTTCAGTTCATCCTGTATATTACCGTACCATCTACTAGCGCGTTTGGTGAAAATGCATGGGAGGCCTCTAAAGAATTGGCGATCTGACATTAATACGTTTTTTCTGAAATTGGATAACCTAGTTAAAAACTCGTTTGGGTTATCTTTTTCTTCTCCTGAAAATGACAGGTTCCATGATTTGAATAATCTTAATATTTTTTCATTCTCGGCTAAATTGAACTTTTTCGATTTATTATGACGGGTCTTCCGGTAATCCCTGTCAGAATCTGTGTCGCTTGTACTGTCTGTATCGTCTTCACTTCGGCTGTCACTATCGTCTTCACTTCGGCTGTCACTATCGTCTTCACTTTCACTAACGCTACTCTCGTCAGATGATTCTTCGCTACTGTCGTCATTTCTATTTTTCTTTTTATTCTTCTTTTTCTTATTACTTTCTCTGGTTTTTTCATGCTTTTTACTTTTGGTTCCTTTCTTTTGTTTCTTTTTCTTGTGCTTCTCGCTTTCGATTTCTCCTAAGTATATATCGTTCTCTTCATTTTCTTTTTCTAGTATTCTACCTGTAGGTGCTGGTTTCCTAGTTGGAGTAACAGGTGTTGTATACGTTCTTTGTTCGGTTTCATTTGCATTATTGGGGATTGCGTTATCTACCCTTTGCACCGGTTGTGAACGTTCCTGTTGAGACGGTGTGCTAGTCTTATGGCTTATTTTTGTCATGTCCTCCAATATGTCTAGGAATTGGTGCAGTCTTTTTCCGGTGGATGGGATCGGTTCTACTAGTCTATTATTACTTGTAGTCGTTTTTTGTGTTCTATCTTTTCTGTCAGTATAGTCTATGTTAGTAACGTAGTTTTCCCTATTTTCATTATTATTTCCATTGCTCCTGTTACGTTCGAGTTCTCTATTATTTTCCAATTCTAAGTCACCATCTGAGTTAACAGAAGACGATTCTGCGTTATCTTGTGTGATTATTTCTATTTGTGGATATAAACTGTGAGTTCTTTCGTGTAACGGTGCATATGGTGTGCTTTGGGTACTTCTATGTTGTTCTTCTCGTCTATCATTAGTTCTATCTTGTGATATATTCTGTAGGCATGGTTGAGAGGAATCTGGACTTACTCTTTGTATGTTATGTTGTTCCAAATTATTTTGTCTTAAACTTTCGTTTACCAGCCGTTGGACTTCATTTGGTATTACCAATCGCTGGTTTGAACTTGATAATAATATCCGTTGTGACGCTGATGTGGATTGTATCATTCCTCTCTGTACTGCTACCATTCTGAGTGTTGCATTCCCCACGATTGTTGAGGCCATTGATACAGTTGGTGTTGTGCAAGTGGGTGTAGAGGTCGCAATGATTCCTTCCATTGTCACTGGAATTATCGTTCGATCCCAGTTTTGGTGTTTCAATGTTCCACTCGTCGATGGTTCGTTATTTATTGTGTCTGATTTTTCGGCTTCTTTTTCGATACTTTCTTTCCTTTTTTCATCTTCTAATTGTAAAGCCAGCAGTTCCTCTGAACCATCCGATTCGAATCCTAATGTTGTTACTGGGGCCTCTAGCCCTCGTTTCTCAACTTCTGGATCCCACGGGACTGTCGCGTCCGTTTGTCTGAGTCCGGCTCGGAATAAGCGACTGACTAACGTTCTTTTCTTTCCTCTGGTTCGTAGACCAAGTGAGTCAAGTAGAACTATTAAATAGTGTGGATCGTTCCTACCTATTCGCTCGAATGCTTCTAGGGCCTCTGGAACTTTTAGTATTTATCTCAACCATAAATTAACTTATTTTCTACTATAGGCTGTCATATCTGCTATTTTTTTTTTCTACTACTACAAGTGTTCTAATTAATTACTCAATAGATAATTTGGCTTTGTAAAAAAAAATCGAAATAAGCGAGGGTGCACGTTATTAGTATTCCAAAACTGTGATTGGGTGATACGACGATGTGATATATATAACTAATTATAACTATAGCTTCTTAAATTGTAAGGTTTACCACCAATATCTGTAATAAAATTTTACTGCTAATATTTCTGGAAAGGAGAGCTTTTCTACCAGTATTCTTTTTCAAGGGAGAATTTCTACTAATTTCGTCTCGGGGAGCTTCTTTTTACGTTATTTTTATCGAGCGGAAGTAGTTAACAGTTATAAAAAATCGTTCTCTCAATTTCAAAAGTAAATTAAAAAATAAAATTATAAAAGAAAGAAAATCAGTTGGAAGTTTTCCAATTCCTTCTGTGATGTTCTCGATGGGAAAAAAAAGTTTTTAAAAAAAAATTCAGTACTCTGTAACAGGACAAAAGAAAGGAAATTATTATTTTACTTGAATTTAATAAATGAATGAAAATATTATTTAGCTGTATATTTGTACAAACGAAATTTATTTTATTTAAATTAATTTTCGACCCGTAGACCAATACTTATTTAGTAATAATAAAATATTAAGTATAAAGCGATAAATTCTTATAATTGATTTCTGGGGAGGGAAATTAATTTTACTACCAAATCTGCTGAAAATATAATCTATTATTAACTGTAAATAAAGTTTACCATCAATACTGAAGAAAATAAAATTTTCTACAAGTTGAAAATTAGAATTATTACCAGCAACACTGAAAACAAAGTATTCCACCAGCTGAAAACAAGGTTTACTAGCAATAATGTTAAAAATAAATTTTTCCACTAGCTGAAAATAAGGTTTGCTAGCAATAATGTTAAAAATAAATTTTCCACCAGCTGAAAATAAGGTTTACTTCCAATAATTATATATTTATGCAATACAAGAAATAATATAATATTATATGTATGTATATGAAATATTATGTAATATATCAATATTGGACAAGTATTGGACAGATATTGGAGGTAAACGTAATATATATAAAATAGAAAAAAAATTAATTTCAAATCACTAATAACTTCAAAAAAATAATTATGGGCAGATTCACAGATAAAATATAAAATTATTAATATACACTCATTCCGCACACGGGGGATTTCTTGTAAACGTAACGTAACGAGAAAATACGAAGGAAAACGATATTGCGTCGCGGAAATTACCCGAACACGTTGGGCGCCATTTTGTAACGTGGTCTACTCGGTTCCACTTTATTTAATATATATATATATTACCTATTAATCCGGTAAAGACCGTATTTAATATTTCCTGGGCGCCAGGTCTTACCAAATAATAATTAGCTTCCCGGTTCGACTCCTCAGGACGTAGCTCCAACGCCAATACGGAGGTGGCGAAACCAACGACGAATTTTATCTCCTTCGAAAATGCGAGGCGGTAGATTATCGAGGTATAGGTTAATAAATCAAAAATAACTCAATGCTTCAATTGAACTATATTATAATTTAATTCGAGTTATTCCTTCAAAATTCCAATTTCCGATCACTACGGGTGATCACCGTTACAATTTTTATCGACGAAGTAAATTTGATAAGTTAAATTTCCACGAACTAGCCCGATCTTCCGATCACCGATAACCACGTAGGGTTAATTAATTAACCCGATATTCACGTCTTATAAGCTCCGGTAATAAACAATAAACCGATTCCCAACCCTTAAAACGGACAAACTCGAATTCGCGGCACGTGCTAAAATGGCGGCACGACTCGCAGGAGGTCTATACGCGACGCGCAAGAAATCCCCGGTGATTCTTTCAATCATTAAATTAATTGATGGCCGTGCAGCCCACTTACCGCAACGAAAAGCAATCTTCTTCAAAATAAAACAACTCTACTATATAATAACGATAACTACTAATTCTACTCTCAATTAACGCCTACGATTCAGATATTCCAACTTAAGGTTGCGCACGGTGTACTATCAATTAGACTATCCGGCTACGAATGACGATCGGCACTCGTAGCATCCCGCTCGTCCTCATAGTTCGTTAAAGCGCGGCGCTGATTGTCTTCTTCTTCCTTGTTTTCAACCAATAATATCCTCCTGGTTAATTAGATGATTAACTATTACCGCCGTCCGCGCCATCTATTCCCGTACCAATCTTCTTTTCCTCAGTGACGTAATAACGAAATAACCTGTATTCCGTTGAGGAACTGACTTGCGCCTCCAGCAATGCAACAGGTGTGTCTTCTTTCTCTCTCGTACACACACGCTGTAGATGGCTACTTCCCGCTTATTCCGTCGTTCCCCTTCTCGGTGCGCCGCCATGTGCCGCGGCGTGCATGTGCGAGAGCAGCGAGCGCCGCCCCCCTCTCTGCCGCGCTGACCCTAGTACACGAGCAGCCGGCCGAGTCTGTTGCACGAGAGTCGGGCGTCGTTTGTTTACACGACGGCGAACGGGTTTTTATATTGTGTGTGTGAAGAGTGTGCCAGTTCCTGGGTTGTCGTCTTCGTGGCTGCCTTCGTTCTCCATCACCAGGTCGTCGGGAGATGGTATTGGATCTACGTGGGAACATGGTTGGACGTCGGTGGCGGTATGGTTGTATCATTCCTACTAATTTGTTAACTCCTTCCATTTTCCAATCCTCCGATTTCCTCAACAAACCAAAAAAAACCCTATTAATTCCTTTCCTTTACGTACTTAAATATCGGTGACGAGAATGGCTCGGGCCAGGTTTCGTATCCGGTGTTTACTTCCTTCCTAACCTCTATCCCCATACATAACTTCCGTATTATAACTAACTCTATCCTTCTATAAATCCTTCTATCCTAACCTTATATTTATTCTAGTTTTATTTATTATCAACCTTTCAGGTACCCAACACTACCAAGGAGCGGGCCCAGGACCAAAAGATTCACCCAGGACTCATCGCCTCAAAGGAGAATGGAATCACGATGGGCAGTACCCAACACTACCAAGGAGCGGACCCAGGACCAAAAGGTTCACCCAGGACTCATCGCCTCGAGGGGAAATGGAATCACCATGGGCAGTACCCATCATCGCCTCCAAGGACAGAACTCACAGGGATAGCATCGTTGGATCACCCAGGACTCGTCGTCTCAAAAGGTATGATATTGTATTAAAATGTTATTTCACTTATATCTATTTCCTCTACGCTAACCTTATAACTATCTATATACACTAATAACTCTTTTCCTTGTTTCAGGTATGTCCCTTCGACAAGGCTTCCCTCCATATATCAATTATAAATTAATACCGGTGTGAGGTATACCTCACAATGCTTAAATATGCAAAAAATATTTTGACTTCCTGAAGACGATGTCCAGGTAATCAGGGTAACCTCCAGGTTATCATGACATTGTCAACAGGAAAGTCTACATGCCGTTCTACATAAATTTGCAAAAAATATTCTCGCTTCCTGAAGACGATGTCTAGGTGGTAAGGGTGACCTCAAGATCATCCGGACATCCTCCACAGAAAAGGCTACATGCCGTTCTGCATAAATTTGCAAAAAATATTGTCACTTTCTGAAGACGATGTCCAGGTGGTCAGGGTAACCTCCAGGTTATCCTGACATCGTAGGCAGGGAAGTCTACATGCCGTTCTGCATAAATGTGCAAAAAATATTGTCACTTCCTGAAGACGATGTCCAGGTGGTCAGGGTAACCTCCAGGTTATCCTCACATCCACCACAGGAAAGTCTACATGCCGTTCTGCATAAATTTGCAAAAAATATTGTCACTTCCTGAAGACGATGTCCAGACGGTCAGGGTGACCTCCAGATCATCCGGACATCGACTACAGGAAAGTGTACATGCTGTTCTGCATAAATTTGCAAAAAATATTCTCACTTCCTGAAGACGATGTCCAGGTGGTCAGGGTAACCTCTAGGTTATCCTGACATCCTCCACAGGAAAGCCTACATGTCGATCTGCATAAATTTGCAAAAAATATTGTCACTTCCTGTAGACGATGTCCAGGTGGTCAGGGTAACCTCCAGGTTATCCTGACATCCTCCACAGGAAAGTCTACATGCCGGTCTGCATGAATTAGCAAAAAATATTGTCACTTCCTGAAGACGATGTCTAGGTGGTCAGGATAACCTCCAGGTTATCCTGACATCCTCCACAGGAAAATCTACATGCCGGTCTGCATAAATTAGCAAAAAATATTGTCACTTCCTGAAGACGATGTCCAGGTGGTCAAGGTAACCTCCAGGTTATCCTGACATCGTCTACAGGGAAGCCTACATGTCGATCTGCATAAATCTGCAAAAAATATTGTCACTTCCTGTAGACGATGTCCAGGTGGTCAGGGTAACCTCCAGGTTATCCTGGCATCGTCTACAAGGGAAGTCTACATGCCGTTCTGCATAAATTTGCAAAACATATTCTCACTGCCTGAAGACGATGTCCAGGTGGTCAAGGTAACCTCCAGGTTATCCTGACATCGTCTACAAGGGAAGTCTATATGCCGTTCTGCATAAATTTGCAAAACATATTCTCACTGCCTGAAGACGATGTCCAGGTGGTCAAGGTAACCTCCAGGTTATCCTGACATCGTCTACAGGGAAGTCTGCATGCCTTTCTGCTTAAATTTGCAAAAAAAGTTTTCACTTCCTGGAGGCGATGTCCAGGTGGTCAGGGTAACCCCATGCTTATCCCTCCACCCTCACCCTCACCCTGACCTCTTCACCATAACACACTTACCCTTATACACATGCACATATATAAAACATAATAAAACGACGCCCGATGGTGAATGTCGGACGTTTGCAAAAAAAATTTTCACTTCCTGGAGACGATGTCCAGGTGGTCAGGGTGACCCCTTTCCTATCCCTCCACCCTCACCCTCACCCTGACCTCTTCATCATAACACTTACCCTTATACACATGCATATATATAAAACATAATAAAAAGACGCCCAATGGTGAATGTCGGACGCCGGACGCCGGGCGCCGGACACTTTTGAGGAAAAATTTTAATTATATTAAATTAAGCAGATTTAAAGTAAATAGGACACCCGGAAATAAAAAAAAAATTGATTATCAAAAAAGGCGACCACGTTACAATTGATTTTGATCAAACACTGCTAAAAATATCACATGTTTCAAGAGCTTTCGAATGGCGGTGGTTAGGTAATTGACCAAGACCACTGGTGAAAGTTATGCCCCATAAAACTCATAAAATCACTAATTTTCAAGTATGTTAAGACATAATTTTCACATATATACACAATAAATATATAACTATAACATAAGTAAATTTTTTTCAAGATTTATTATTTATTAATTCATTTAACTTTATTATGATGTAAGTTTTATTTCTTCCGTAATTGCTAATCATAAAAATAAGTAATTGCTACTTACGGAATAGGATGAAATGGTTTTTTGCTTCTGTCACTTTGACTTTGCTCAACACGAATACTTTGTGCAGGGGATTCAACTTTAACACCGTAGAAGTGTAGTTGGAAACTAATAATTTTTTTTAAGCCCTCGCAGGTCTTAACAAAAGCAGTTTCTCCATGAATTTGCACATGACATGTAATCTGTATAAATAATTAAAATAGTTTTTTGTTAATTATTAAGTAATATAATAATATTGTTATACATATTATTATTATTTTTTTTAATTATTTTAACGTGATTATTTTTATGCTCCCAACGTGATGCTAATTAACGACCGATCAATCAGTAGAGACCGGGAATCAAACCGGAAACGAGTGCACCACTTTACCCACTGAGCCATCGCAGGCCTCTTACAGTTTATTATAATGTTTGTAACGGGGTGAGTACTGGGGAATGTAAGGCCCCGGTGAGGCTTAATCTGTCCTGACTTACCAACCTAAGTATAACAGTTCCACGAAGCAACCGGGAATCACTATGATTCCCGTGCAATGCCGTTAACAGCGTCAAATACTCTTTTTGGCTTTAAGACCGTGTGTTGATCCCTATGCCTACAATTGCCAACTAGAATAAACACCGGAGAGAGCGGTATTCGTGGGATGGGACTATGACCGGTAAAAACGTTAACAACAATCGATATATTATGTTAATCGGCGAGAAAGATCGTCTCGCCGAGTCAGTTTATTAAATAAACAATCACAAGATAATAAATTAACAATTAACAATTCAAGGGGAGTCGTACCGATGACTACCCCCGAGGTCAGCGCGAAAACAAATCTTTAACACTCATTAACGGATGAGAAATAAGCAACCGATCCGTGAATGATCGGCTGCTTAACCTGATGGCTATACTTCACACCGTGTGACTTATGCATCTCTGTCGTAGGGAGCTCTGACGTAGAAGCTGTCTTCTCCCGTGAAGTGGCTCCCGCAAACCACCGACCTAACTACTCGGGCGGGATTTGTCACGAGAGGGGGAATTAGAGAGAAACGTTTACTCACTTGGATCGTACCAGGTATATTGGGGTAAACTATTAAGGGACACACGGGTCTATACGTGGTGCACCACTTACCGCTATGTAAATCCGTAATCTGTACGGCGGGAAGACCGAGAGGGATTTGCCTCGAATCTACCTCTCTCTCTTTTTCTCTCTCTCTTTCTCTCTCTCTTTCTCTCTCTCCAATAGCCGGAACACTTGTAGAGCTTGTTATCGCTTTCTGAAACGAACAGCGGGGGCGTGCGGCTATGCTACTCTTTTCCATTCCCGATAAAAATGTCCCGGCTTCTTCAATACTGTCTCACACCATCGCGCGCTATCTTGATACTCCCAGCTGGGCGCGCACGACTCTCGCGCCTTCGTGCGCGCGCAGCGCTGTATATACTCTTCCGCATTGCTAACCTGATCGGAAACTCGCTTACCTTTATATGTTTCATAGCTAAATACAAAATATGTTTTCTTACTGGGGTTATTTTTTACTGTAAGTCCCCTTGCCTCTCACAATCACCGATATTTAAGTAACTTTTTTTCATATATGGACTGCAGAAATACAATTGACAGTCAGTATAAAACAGATATGTTTTTATGGGACAAGGAGAACAATTTCTTTGCTTGTTTTCTTGAATTATTTAATGTTTCTTTTTCTTTTTATACCCTCATGAGTATAACTTTTAGCTATTGATATTGCGAAGTCTTCTGTTTCTATTTTTTTTCATGAATACTAGCAGCATTAAATATTACAACAGAATAGGTAATGGCAGCTTGGATGAACGGAATGAAAACGACCTACGTCCATTACTTTGACCGAATACTAAGCAATAATTTATTAAAGTGTCCATCATGAACGTCGTCCCTGCCCATGTACTGATAGTAAAGGTGAAACGCTTGTGGAATCGGTATCTTAGTTTTTGCCTTTTCATTAGAATTATATCTCTGTAATAGTTCTAATGGAGTAACCCCTGCAGGCGTAGATAATATTGATACTAATTTCGATTCCCTCACAGTAATATAGTTGATTCCACTATTTTTTTTCATGTTTTGCTGCATATGTATACTAAAAAAAATAAAGCAAAATTTGCTTGAGAGCCAAACAATAACTACTGTGGTGACTCCGGTAAATTAGACAGAGTTGTTACTCCTTTAGAAGCCAAGCAGTTTCTGCTTGGGCCTATCAAGGAATACATACTTGGCATTTAAGAGGAAATAGACTTTGAATACAGGGTGTCCCATTTTAAATAATGGATGAGAATATCTCAAAAAATATTGGAGATAGAAAAAAACTTTCTATACAAAAGTTGTAGGGTTTTTAAGGGGCCAACTGACGGTGATATTAACCATAACCTGAGGTCAAGGGTTAAGGTCATTTGAAGGACAAAATGTTTTTTTCAAATAGGAATCACTACTTTTGACTCGGAAATGGAAAGGGCGGGAAATTTTACGTTCAGTATGATCTTGGCCAAGGTCAGCGCGAAAACAAATCTTTAACACTCATTAACGGATGAGAAATAAGCAACCGATCCGTGAATGATCGGCTGCTTAACCTGATGGCTATACTTCACACCGTGTGACTTATGCATCTCTGTCGTAGGGAGCTCTGACGTAGAAGCTGTCTTCTCCCGTGAAGTGGCTCCCGCAAACCACCGACCTAACTACTCGGGCGGGATTTGTCACGAGAGGGGGAATTAGAGAGAAACGTTTACTCACTTGGATCGTACCAGGTATATTGGGGTAAAACTATTAAGGGACACACGGGTCTATACGTGGTGCACCACTTACCGCTATGTAAATCCGTAATCTGTACGGCGGGAAGACCGAGAGGGATTTGCCTCGAATCTACCTCTCTCTCTTTTTCTCTCTCTCTTTCTCTCTCTCTTTCTCTCTCTCCAATAGCCGGAACTACTTGTAGAGCTTGTTATCGCTTTCTGAAACGAACAGCGGGGGCGTGCGGCTATGCTACTCTTTTCCATTCCCGATAAAATGTCCCGGCTTCTTCAATACTGTCTCACACCATCGCGCGCTATCTTGATACTCCCAGCTGGGCGCGCACGACTCTCGCGCCTTCGTGCGCGCGCAGCGCTGTATATACTCTCCGCATTGCTAACCTGATCGGAAACTCGCTTACCTTTATATGTTTCATAGCTAAATACAAAATATGTTTTCTTACTGGGGTTATTTTTTACTGTAAGTCCCCTTGCCTCTCACAATCACCGATATTTAAGTAACTTTTTTTCATATATGGACTGCAGAAATACAATTGACAGTCAGTATAAAACAGATATGTTTTTATGGGACAAGGAGAACAATTTCTTTGCTTGTTTTCTTGAATTATTTAATGTTTCTTTTTCTTTTTATACCCTCATGAGTATAACTTTTAGCTATTGATATTGCGAAGTCTTCTGTTTCTATTTTTTTTCATGAATACTAGCAGCATTAAATATTACAACAGAATAGGTAATGGCAGCTTGGATGAACGGAATGAAAACGACCTACGTCCATTACTTTGACCGAATACTAAGCAATAATTTATTAAAGTGTCCATCATGAACGTCGTCCCTGCCCATGTACTGATAGTAAAGGTGAAACGCTTGTGGAATCGGTATCTTAGTTTTTGCCTTTTCATTAGAATTATATCTCTGTAATAGTTCTAATGGAGTAACCCCTGCAGGCGTAGATAATATTGATACTAATTTCGATTCCCTCACAGTAATATAGTTGATTCCACTATTTTTTTTCATGTTTTGCTGCATATGTATACTAAAAAAAATAAAGCAAAATTTGCTTGAGAGCCAAACAATAACTACTGTGGTGACTCCGGTAAATTAGACAGAGTTGTTACTCCTTTAGAAGCCAAGCAGTTTCTGCTTGGGCCTATCAAGGAATACATACTTGGCATTTAAGAGGAAATAGACTTTGAATATACAGGGTGTCCCATTTTAAATAATGGATGAGAATATCTCAAAAAATATTGGACATAGAAAAAAACTTTCTATACAAAAGTTGTAGGGTTTTTAAGGCGTCAACTGACGGTGATATTAACCATAACCTGAGGTCAAGGGTTAAGGTCATTTGAAGGACAAAATGTTTTTTTCAAATAGGAATCACTACTTTTGATCTCGGAATTGGAAATGTCGGGAACTTTTACGTTCAGTATGATCTTGGCCAAGGTGATGGTCAAGGTTATGGTCAGGATCAAAACAGTAAACGCGTACAGACCTTACGAAAAAAGCCAACCCTATACAAATATTGAGATGCAGGAGCTGTAGGGTTGTAAGAAAGCCAACTGACGGTATCCTTGACCGTCACCTCAAGGACAAAGGTCAAGGTCATGTGTTAGGAATTTTAAGATCTTGACCATCACTCGCGCTCAGCCTTACCCAGGATTAACGACGTGGACGTGGCGAGTTTCTAATCCCTCTGTGTGTGTGTGTGTGTGTGTATGTGTGTGTAAAATCGTAAAATTATTTTGCGAAATTATACTAAAATTATTTAGTAGCTACTTTGTTTTAAGTGTAAAAAATTAAAAAAGTAAGAACATACTGTCAGAGCATAATTCACAACCTCGCTTTAGTTGACCCTATTGGAATAAGATCATTCATTCGTCAGCCCCTTAGTACATAATGCCTGATTATACCTCCAATAAAATAGTAGATATTATTCTTGCGCTTGGAGAATGCCATGGTAATTATGCTCAAGCAGCAAGGATATACCGTAATCGTTTTCCTAATAGAAGACACCCAAACGATCGTACCATTGCGAGACTTGTAGTGCGTCAACGACAATGACCACTTGGTCCGCGAGAAAGACGGAGAAATAATGTACCAGAAAGGGATCATCCACATGTGCTTGCAGTATTAGGTTTGGTAGCAATCGACCCCCACATTAGTACTCGAGCAGTTGCAAGACAATTTGGTATTCCAAAATCCACGGTGCACCGAATTCTGAGAATTCACAGATTCCATCCTTACCACGTAACATTGACACAACAGTTACTTGCTGGGGACTTTGAACGAAGGCGCCAGTTTTGTGCGTGGGCACAAATGATAATACAAGGAAATCCAGAATTTTTTAATTACGTCCTATTTAGTGATGAAACTACTTTTCATAATACTGCTCAACTTAACAGGCACAATTGTCGTTACTGGTCTGTCGAAAATCCACATTGGCTTCAACAAGTGAATCATCAGCAACGTTGGAGTTTGACCGTGTGGTGCGGTATTATAAATATAAACTTAATGGGTCCGTATTTCTTCGAAATACATGTAAATCGCCACAACTATTAACGGTTTTTGAGAAATGATTTACCGGTCTTATTTGAAAATGTTGATCTGCACACAAGACAACGCATGTGGTTTCAGCACGATGATGCACCTATTCATTTTGCCAGAATAGTTCGTGACTATCTGAACGTCAGATTCACTAATCGATGGATAGGACGTGGTGGATTTGAAGAATGGTGTCCGAGATCTCCAGATTTGACCAGCTTGGATTTCTTTTTGTGGGGTTATCTGAAAAATATTGTCTACGCTGAAGTACCCACTAAAAGAGAAAATATGATGAACCGCATAACAATTGCATGTCGCAACATTCCACGAATCGCTCTTCTAGCCACCATTAGAAGTATTCAAAATCGAATTCAGTTATGCCTTGATAATAACGGGCAATTGTTTGAACATCTTATTTGATGAATTACCTGATCAAAGCGTCTTTAAAATCAGATTAGATAACTTACCCTTAGACGAACTATCGCCTTGCCTTGAGTGTCTGGTATAACCACACCTTGCCTTAAGTGGCTAGGACAACTATCGCCTTGCCTTAAGTGGCTGGGACAACTATCGCCTTGCCTTGAGTGGCTGGGACAACTATACGCCGATACACACACACATACAAAGGGATTAGAAACTCGCCACGTCCACGTCGTTAATCCTGGGTAATGCTGAGAGCGAGTGATGGTCAAGATCTTAAAATTCCTAACACATGACCTTGACCTTTATCCTTGAGGTGACGGTCAAGGATACCGTCAGTTGGCTTTCTTCCAACCCTACAGCACCTGCATCTCAATATTTGTATAGGGTTGGCTTTTTTCGTAAGGTCTGTACGCGTTTACTGTTTTGATCCTGACCATGACCTTGACCATAACCTTGGCCAAGATTATACTGAACGTAAAAGTTCCCGACATTTCCATTTCCGAGGTCAAAAGTAGTGATTCCTATTTGAAAAAAACATTTTGTCCTTCAAATGACCTTAACCCTTGACCTCAGGTTATGGTTAATATCACCGTCAGTTGGCCCCTTAAAAACCCTACAACTTTTGTATAGAAAGTTTTTTTCTATCTCCAATATTTTTTGAGATATTCTCTTCCGTTATTTAAAATGGGACACCCTGTATATGTATTTTAAAATTGTCAGAATAGAAAAAGCAGATATATATTTTAAGAAAGTTGAAAGTAATGGCTGTTATTTTGTGTTTAATTATTGAAATTAACATTTTCAAGTGTATAATCAATAATATATACGGATAATGTACGGTTAAAAATTGAGGTTATGTCTTGCTCGAAAGCCAAATACGAATATACGAGAGACTCAAGCAGAAACTTCATTGTAGCCAAGCACAAATTACTTTTGTTACCGAAAGTAGAAGTCTCTTCGCAGTTTACCGTGGATTTTGCTTTATTTTGTTTCAGTGTACCATCTTGAGACTTTTATTGATTACATTTTTTCCGTTATATGATTTTCTCTAACAGTGCCAGTACATCTCATTTGTAATTTCTTCAAATGTACAACGAGATCTAAATTTGTAAACAATTGTCAAAATATACGTAGTACAGAGGAATTTGCGCAGGAGCTGTCATCTCGAAAAAGGGTTTTCATAAATTTATAACCACACGAGAACCTAATGCACATTTGGCTAATTTTATTCTATTATTGAATTTTTCCGCAGTATAAATGAAAATTTAATAAATATCCATATGTAGTGCAAAGACCTCAAAATTTAAGTCCGTATCACGTAGGTTTTCCACATATAAATTGCTTTAATGAAGTTTTAGCATGCGATATGGCCATCATTTCATCTATCGACAGAGCAGTTCTCCAGAAACCAAATTTATGAATATTTCGCTGAAATATTTTCATCAATTCTCAAACACGCCGTCTTTTCGTTCGGATTATTATCTTTGACCTTCGAGTTTTTTAAATTAGACTTGATTTTTTCAAATTTAGGTCCTCCTATTGCCGAAGAAATTATTGGACAAGACTAGGTGAACTTCAACTAATTTATGCACTGTTAATTAATTAAAACCCAATTAATTCATTACTAAGTGATTTAGTCGTTCATGCAATTTATTTAGTATAGTTGGTTATTTTGTAGTATAGTATTGTACTAGTATTTAGTATAGTTATTTAGTATCGTTTTCGATTTTGATAAACTAACCAAAAATGGAATTAGTTGCATAATAAAGATAAATAATTAATAAGCAATTCAGAGGTAGATAGAATACGAAAACATTATTTTTTAATTTAAGATTCAGCCAAGGAAAATACGCATAGCGACCCTACTAGCACACAACGTTGTAGCAACGTTGTGGCAATGTTGTTTTGACAACGTTACAACGTTGTTATAAAAGTTGTTGAAACGTTGGAACAACGTTGCTATAACGTGGGATATATCCGTTAAGATTTATGTAAGTTGCCTCGATAGGTGGAAATAACGTTGTAACAACGTTTGAGCAACGTTGAAAATGCCTTCGAAAAATGTAATTCATACACAAATTTAAAAAATGTCCTGGGTAAGCGAAAAAATACATTTTTAAATGCACAGAATTTTAACTAATAAAAAAAAAAATAAAAAAAAATTTTCAACCCGCGGGAATTGAACCTCGGATCTTTAGATGTAGGAGGCTTACTCTCTACCAACTGAGCTATTTTGTTGTTCCTGTCATTAAATTAACTATTGGTTATAAGCTACTATCAAAATATGCTCCGAAATTAATAACCTAAAGTTAATTTAATGACAGGAACAACAAAATAGCTCAGTTGGTAGAGAGCAAGCCTTCGGAGCTGAAGATCCGAGGTTTAATTCCCGTGGGTTGAAAATTTTTTTTAATTTTTTTCTTATTTTTATATTTTTTACATTTTCAACGTTGCTTAAACGTTGTCACAACGTTATTTCCACCTATCGCGGCAACTTACATAAATCTTAGCGGACATATCCCACGTTGTAGGAACGTTGCTCCAAAGTTTCAACTACTTTTATAACAACGTTGTAGCGTTGTCAAAACAACGTTGTCACAACGTTGCTACAACGTTGTGTGCTACTAGGGGAGTTAGCTAAATATAAGGCTAGCCGCGCATCCCATACTTGCGTCGGGAACGCGAACATGCCCCTTGATTTATTTATTTGGCGACGATTCGATGGATATTCTTCATCCTCATCAGGCTTTTATTAATGATATTACATTAACTTTTTTTACAAACATTTTTTTATACATATAACATCTTATAATTAATATTAATATATACATATCAAACAAGTTATTTACTATTGCATCATTATTAAAAAAAATATAACTTAATAGCATCTCAGATGCGTCGCTCTATAATTAAAAACAAACAATAAGTAAAAATTAATAAATTAAAAAACACATAAATTGCATAGAAATTGATTTTCGCAGATATCGTCGATTTAATTGAGATGGATCGCACGGGTGTCTCCTGGATCGCATGGCGAGAAATTTTGAATGTTCTTTTCAGTATTAATTATCTGTGATATGAATTGATTTGAGTATTTTGATTTTGCAGACTGTTTTTTGCTAAATTTGTGTGTTAATTTATTTTTTGTAATGTTTTTAATTTGTTTATTTATTACAATGTTAAATTCATTGAGTTGATTATGGACACAACAATGGGGGAAGGTATGAATCATTCATAACCTCAATTTCTTACAATTATTGAAACGCTTACAATTATTCAAACCGAAGGTCACTGAGTTTAATACAGCGAGCGTACTTTTTGGGCAGGAACCTCGTCCGGAACGCTGGTGATTTCTGCGGCGGGTCCCTGTAGATATTTGGTCCACTATCGTCGGGATCCCCGACGGAGATCGTTGCTTGTATCTTCTTAGTTAAAAATTCTCTACTTTACAAGGTCTATTACTTTTTAAATTTTGGGGTTTCCACGCCCAAATAAAGATATCTAGTTTTCATTTACAGCTATTGTTTTGTACTTAATCACTTTGGCGAGGTTTGTTCACTTGCGTTACGTGCCGGCTCGAAGTCGGCAAGGTCGATAAGTCGAATCGGAGGAGCGTTGTCGTTGTATGCATTTGAATAAACTTTGTTTACAAAACCTTCATGGGCGCATATTTGGTGTTATATCAGGGTGTTGCAATAATGCTTTTTCAGCATTATCATGTTTTTTTTATTATCATTTAACGTCTCTCTTTTTATGCTCCCAACTGGTGCTAATCAGGTAGGCCTGAGTAAGACATAACAATGTGGCATTATCTCGCAGCTATTAGGCATTATTTTTTCCTCAAAGTGCACATAATTCCCTACAAAACAAAAAAAATTATCTCAATACGATGAAAATTGACCGAACTACAAGCATTTAAAAAATGGCAATTTGTCTGTGAAAAATCTTGTTGCGATAATTTTGATGCGGAGTGTATAATAAATAACCTAAACTTGAAATTGTTTAAATGTAGTCATTTTTAATTGGTAAAGATTGTAAGATATTGAAATAAAAATGTTAAAACACTTTCACTGGGATCAGAATGAACGCCTCCCAATACCATAAATAATAGACAACACCATTTAAAATGAAAGCTGAAATATTTATTTAAAATAATACATATTGAACAATACACTAGTCATGGTCGCGGGTCGCGGTTTCACGGCCAAATTATATACCCGTCATCGCGATTACCGCATACACACGGACACTTAACAACTTATCCACAAAGTTGGTAAAATGGGAAAATGTGAAGAAAATCTCACCTTCACAAGCTAGACAAAAATGAGGTAATCACACTCGGTAATTAAAACAAATAAACAGTATCATTCGTTGGTTCAACTCGAAATCACCGAGCTCGTCGTATCAAGTCGATCAGCGAGTACGCGCGCTGCTTGACTCGGCCGATGCAACGCACGGATAGTGTATGTATAGTAACAGTCGTCGCTCTTCCTCGCACTGTATTCAACCGACTGAAAATAGTGTTTTAACGGGAACATCGTATACAAGAGCAGCTTGAATATGAAGTAAGCTCGAGTTGTTCGGTATAATAATATAAATCCTTATTAATATAAGTTCTCTCCGACTTTCTTCTGTGTTTCAAATGCAGCAAACGGGGACGATGTCCACAACACTCGAAACCTCCACTCAGCTGATTTACAGATCACCAGGTACCCGAACAGATGTCTTCGTACTAATTTCAGCATCGAGCTTGATTACAGGTAATAATAAGAATAATAGTAATGCTACCTTCTCTATTTATATTATTCTGTGGAAGTTTCATCCTAACCTCACTCTACCTCTCCGTCTTCCTACCTATATCTAGGTTTCACAACCTACTGCTTTCTTCATATTTAGCTTCTTTTCGACATTACACACTAATATTGTTACAAGAACTCGAAGGAGATTCCATGTGATCAGAGGACCATCACTTCCATCATGGAGGGTGATACGTCTTATCTCATTTAGCGCACCCGTCAAATGCTGCTTAAACTCCTTCCTTACACTTCACAGGATCATTCAATAGCCTCTTCAGAACATAATAGACAAGATGAATCATGGAATATCAACAAGAAACTTAATGCAGTCTAATGGGTGTCTGGGTTGAGGATTACACTGCTGAACACTGCGACAGTAGCAATGATTTTGTGCGTGTGTGTGAGCGGCTCACCGACCACGCTGACTGTAAAAGTCTTTTACTTAGAATATTTATAAGACACAGTAATAAAAAAATTGTGTTAGATTGATATTATGGAGTAGAAAATATTTTATTTATTTATATATGAGTTGCAGAAAACTTCTTTTTATAAAAAAATAAAATATATGAAGTTTTTGAATTTCACAAGGTGAGAAACACTACTATTAGGATTTTTTATTTTCTGTGTGATAGAAGCACATTCTTGAAACTTATTCTGTTCAATAATATATGTTAATAGATATAAAAAAAGACTTCTTATAATGCTGAGAAACAAATTTTTATAGTGAGTTATTACTTAAATTCTTGACAAATCATATGTTTTCAATTTATAACTTTATGACTACAATCGATATCAACTTATGGAGATTATTGGTCATCCTTTTTTTTACAAGAAAGCATTTCCAATTTCGATTCGCCCTTATTAACAGGATTATCATGGAGTAACTACAAGTTTTAAAGTTTTGGAAATTCGGTTATATATATATATATATATATATATATTAATGACCTACGAACTAAGGACGCAGCATCAGTAGGTTTTGTTCACTTTTACGATAAGCACGGAATAATTTCTCGTATTTTTGGTGCGGAATTTAAATTCCTTTAATTTTAATAGAAACATTTCTAATTTCGATGTTACGAATATTTTTACTGAATGACCCATTATTATATTTGAAAAATTGCAAATTATACGGAATATTCAAAGATAAAGCAGCAGAAAATGCAATAGCAAAAATATCACAATTGTACGTAGGATTTTAATACTTTAAAAATATTTTGATATTTTTTTAAATTTGAGAATAATATATGATGTGATCATTATTTAACTTGTTTAATTTAAACTATCATAAATATTTCTTCTTTCGAGAAAAAAGAATTTGTATATATTTATCATTTAAATCTACTATAGAGGACGGGGGCACAATATATTCTCTTTAGGAACCACCTGTCACGTAGGGTGTCTAAAATTAGAGATCACCGTCGATACTCCCAAACGTTAATGCTCCTGCAAATCAGAGGTAAGTACGTAAAGTAACAAATAAAAAGAATAAATAAAAAATAAATAATAATAATAATAATAAAAAAATTAGAAAAAAATGCTCTTGGTTAATAGCTCGTGCTATTAACCTCAGTGTTTTTGTGTGTACTGCTTGGGTGGAAATGGCTGTGTTAAGTGCATGCTGTGTGTGTAATAGTAGTACAAAGTTGCTTAATTAGAATAAATCAAATTCACGACGACTGGCTTGTCCTTACCAAAAAAATAGTTTTCGCAGTGACAGCTCTTTCACGGTCGTGAATCTGTTATACTTGCATACCTACATCTAGTTCCATACTCATACTTGAATATACATTTTATATACAATCAGACAAGGAAAGAATTTTAATGACATGATATTTAATTAGATATGTGCATACCTGTTTGTCATATAAAAAATAACTTTCTTGCTGCTTATTTACAATGTCTCTTTTTTTGGCGATAATAATAAAAAATAATTTGAATAAACTTGTTATATTCTTGCATTTATCTATTCTGGGAGGAGAGAAAAAAATTGGGAACAGAATTTAAAAGACAATGTTAAGCTTATTATTTATTGTGATAATTATTATTTTTAGTACAGGGAGAGTGAAAGAAGAAGAAATGAAGAAAGAAAAAAAATTAACTGTGTTGCCCGTGGTTTCCTCGGCGATATCCCATAAGGGCCCTGTAACCGTGCTTGCACCTTCGGGCAGTTTGGGTCATGACCCCTTTGTCTCCGCAATTGCGGCAGAATACTGTGGGCATCGAGGAACACTGTTTCCAGCTGTACCCTCTTCCACTGCAATTCCAACAGAAGGGTCGACACTCTTCTGGCGGTGGGCGACGGATGTGTCGTAAGTCGCGAGACGCTTGTCTCTGTCCGCGGATTGCTGGTTGGGTGGTGCTTCAGGAAAGTATGGGAGGTCAAGAAGGGTGGAAATGGTGTTCGGTTGGGTACTGGGCATGGACATTAGGGGAGCTGGTATGTCGGGGGTATTATTTGCGCTTTGGGAGGGTTTGGGTATGGACAGGGACATTAATGGCTGGGGAGTGGGAGTAGCTATTGGTCGTGGTGGGAAGGGTTTGGAGGCTGTAGGGTATTTGAAAGAAAAGTCAAACATGGGAGGGTAGATGGTGAGAATTGGAAAAGGGTTGGTAATGGCGGTATTTTCATGCAGGTAATGTAAAAAAAGTGCTAAAATGTCAACTTTGACTCTCTGTAACTTAAAATAATGGCCCCGAAAAAATCTGAAAAAATTCAGGAGAACTACTAGATACCTCTAAACCATATTCCTACAGTCATAGCAATATTAATTTTTTTTCATCTTCGATTTCACAGAGAACCACTCATATATGTATACTTAAAACTACTTAAACTGGCATTATGTGATATCGTCAGTAAATCGATTCTACACCAAAGGTTAAAACTTTTGGTTAATATTATCAATTTAATTTTCGTTTAAAAAAGTGTACACAATATTATTATGTATATATTATATGCATTATATTATTTTCTCATAATTTTATATAAAGATAAAGTCATATAGTGATTCCCGGGATGACAGTATATCGATTAAGGGGAAGCTAAACCAAAAATTTTTCAAACCAGCTGCGTGTTTAATGGGCGCTATAGATAAGTAAGGAATTTAATCACCGATGATAGTAAATTATTAATTACTAAAAATTACACGGTTTTAAACAAAATCGAATAGCGGAGCGAGGTAATCATTATTAAAATTTATTATTTTTTGTAACAGGCAACTTGATCAATTCGCAATTATTTTCAAAATGTGAAATACCGTAATGTATGCTGATTATGTTGTGTATTTCACATATTATATTTAAAATAATGAAGATATTTAATACAAAAAAGTACCATTTTACAATAAGTACGCCGTTCTGCTTTTTCTTTTTCTGTTAAATAGTTCAATATTTAATTATGTGGCCAAAACGTGAAGCTATCATATTAGCCTACTTTTAAGTTAAGTCAGATGAACCCATTAAGGGGATGCCACTCCGTAATTATTACTGACATTTTTAACTTTTCATATAATATATTCAATTTTTCTTTAGGCCACGATAATGTGTGCATAGATATAATTATGTTAGTAGACTGTGCCGCATATATTTTTGACCGACATTACAGTTTTCGGATCTATTAATTAAATACATCCAATTTAAAAAATTTACCCGTAGGGGCATTATTTATTTAATTATTTATTATGAAGAATGTACCTATGTACGCACAATCAGTCATAATCCTACTAAAAATCTCACGTCGTGAACAAACGTTCATCTCATATACTCTAACGTGTAAGTTCAAGCATTATTGAAAATTTAATATGATAATAAACGCGCTCTCATTCACTTATGCCTCGATGCTTTGTTTCAGTTGGTATTTATGCAGCAAGAATCACACCAGGCGCTGAGTAATCTAAAGGATGGCGCCACCGAAGCCAGAAAAACTCTTCAAGTTCTCGGACGACCTGTCAATTAAATGGATAACGTGTTGATCTACATCGTCGTTCTACGCTTCGATAAACAGACTCGACGAGACTGGGAGTTATTGCTCGGCGACTCTACTGAACCTGTCACCTGAACCGAACTTGATGAAGATACGCATACAGGCGCTGAAGATAACTGCAGTTAAAAAACCTGCACCGTCGAATGCAGTAAAGAAGCAAAATCCAGCTAACAAATCAAATATAAATTCTTTTAAAATATCTGCACATAATTCTTCAAATCAAAAAGTTCTTACTTGTATATTATGCAATAAAGATCATAACATGAATTCCTGCGATCAATTCATTTTCTATTGAAACTATAATCGTCAAAAATTCGTTACAGAGAAAAGGCTGTGTTTCAACTGACTAAAGCCACACTTCGTCAATGCCTGTTGATCAATTTTCAACTATAATGTATGCCGAGGATGACATCATACTGGCGTATTTAAGACTCCTGGTGATACATCAAAGTTATGAGTTGTTTTTAACTGCTCTGTAAAACTCTTTAATGGGCTGTCGCTCAACGATTACCTAAATCCTGGTCCAATGCTTCAACTAGATATTTTCGATGTTTTGTTTAGTTGACGTAAATATCGTTTTCTTTTCTGTGCTGACATCAAACAGATGTTTAGGCAAATTTGCATCGATAATAAAGATCAATCATTTCAACAAATTCTATTGCGAGATAATCAAAAAAAGCCAATCTCAGCATACCAACTCACTACCGGCACATATGGACTAGCAAGTTCATCATATCAAGCCATCCATATTTTGTTGCAATTTGCCTCCGACGAAGAAACCAAGTTTCCACGCGCTGCAGAAATCGTGCGAGAAATTCGCTACGTGGACGATGTGTTTGCTGGAGCAGATACGATTCCTGAGCCATCAACTTCTCATGGCGGGCGGCTTTCCGCTCAGCAAATGGATATCCAATGATCTGAAAATTCTCCACGACTTGCAGCTTGAAGATCTCGCACCTTCCGAAAAACTTACCAAGGAAGCAAACGGAAGATTCAGATTCATTTCAAATGTTAGGAGTTAGTTAACAGTTATCAAAAGATTTATTTATATTAGAGTTTAATTAAATTCTTAGAAACAATCACGAAAAGAAGTGCGCTTTCAATCATTTGCAACTTTACGATCCATTGAGATCAATCACACCAATTACTATTGTATTTAAAATCTTTTTGCAGTCGCTTTGGCCTACTAAGTTACAATGGGACGAACCATTGACATCTCACTTGCAATCAAAGTGGAATGCACTCATCATACAATTACCGCAATTGCAATAAATCGCAATTCTATGATGGATTGAATATAAAAATAGGATTATTCTAATGGAACTCCACGGCTTTTCGGATGCCTCAGAACGAGCATACGTCGCCGGTGTTTACTAACGAACCATCGATTCAACGGAAAACATCAACACTATTCTATTGTCTTCGAAATCAAAAGTTGCTCCACTCAAGCAAGTTTCGCTGCCTCGGGTGGAACTTTCTGGTGCACTTATTCTCGCTCAACTCATTAAGCGAGTTCAAGTGACTCTCTCACTACAGTCTACGGCATGTCACCTTTGGTCTGATTCTACCATCACTTTAGCATGGTTAAAAGAATATCTGACGACCTGGAAGACCTATGTGGCAAACCGAGTTGCAGAGATTTAAAATTTGTTGCCGAATGTCTCGTGGCACCACGTGACAAGCAAGGACAATCCTGCTGAATTGGCTTCGAGAAGAGTTTTGCCACAATAACTTGCAGATTCTCAACTCTGGTTGTATGTACAGTGTTCTCAAAAAACTATTAAGAATCACAGCCTATTGCTTGCATTTTATAGCACGGCTGCGAAAATCTCGTACTATGAAATTCTTTGATTCAATAAATTTAGTACTTACTCCAATGCAACTCTATGCTGCATTGAAGCACTAAATTACCTACGTCTAACAAATGTATTTCGAATCGGATATTATATACATCAAAATCAGCGATATGGTAAGGGAGAAAAGATCGCTATTAAAACTAAATCCATATCTCGACGAAGAAGGATTTCTACGCGTAGGTGAACGTCTGCAAAATTCTCTTTTGCATTCAAATGAAAAGCATCCAATTATCTTGCCTCGCAACCCGTATTTAACCTGGCTGTTGATTTACGACGCCCAAGAAACAACGCCTCATGAAGAAGCGCAGCTAATTCTCAATTTTTTAAGGCAACGATTTTGGATTATTCAGGGATATCAAGTTATAAAAATTTTTATTTTTAAGGACTGGTGCATTTACCTTTCTTTAAAATTCTCATGTCAATCTACTAACCTATAATCTAATCCTCATAAGTATTAATACTTACTTTAAACTTCAGGTAATTCGTACAATCGCTATAGAAAATAAACAATATACTTCGACAATGTGAGCCCGATAATATAAGCGTACGCCATATTGTAGAACCGAATATTGAAATGTACAACGTATATTGAGCCCCCAATTATATATAAATAAGAAAATTAATAATTGCGAGTATCAGATGATTTCCACGATGAATAAACGTTTTCTCAAGAAAATAAATTTATTTATCTGCACGTTTTGGTAGTATTAATAATCTTGTTCCCTCATTATCAATATTAAGTAACCATTCCTAAAGTTTCTATTGTCTTTAACCACAGGCGTATGTCATAGCAACTGATCCATTTATCTTTAAATATTTTAAGCCAACCTATTAACCGAAAATCTAATCCGTATATTTACTAATGCTTATTTTAACCTTCATTTAATTCGTACAATCGCTATAGGAAATAAACAATATACTCAGACAATGTCAACCCGATAATATACGCGTACACGATGTTGTAGAACCGAGTATCGAAATGTACAACATTTATGGAGCCCACAATGATATATAAATAAGAAAATTAAGGGGATGTCAGACCCAGAAAATGGTCATTTTGTACTTTTTTTTATAAACAAATGAATAAAGTTTTTAAAAAACGCCGAACGTCAAGCCCTTAAGTATGTTTTAAATAATATACCCAAATTTTTCCAGATTTTTAAATCCATAATTTGATTACGATGTTTGGATTGAAAGATGATCCCTTTTTAGATCAATAATTACCGACCAAACATTGTTTATTCAATTATTGTTTAATAAATGCTTTTCATTAAAAACTCATAACGTCAAGCTCTTCCTTATGTTTTCAGCTATCCGTATGAATTTTTTCAGATTTTTAATGCAATACTTCAGATATAATTTTTGGGTTGAAAAGTGCAGATTCCTGTAATTTCGATCCTACATCCCGTTAATGATTTCCGGCAAATGCGTCAAATTGTTTGTATATGCAATCTATTTCCATCTTTTACACTGCAGATAGTTAATACTATTGCTATAAGCAATTAACAATTTATTCCGTTAATGTCAGCCTCATAATATACCCGTACACCATGTTGTAGAACCGAATATCGAAATGTACAACATATATTGAAGCCCCAATGGTATATAAATAAGAAAATTTATGACTGTTGCAATTGCGTGTATCCGATGATTTCCACGATGAGTAAACGTTCCTTATGAAAATAAATTTATTTATCTGCAAGTTTTAGTACTTCAGTAATTTTATTCCCTCTTTTTCAATATAAATTAACCATTCCTAAAGTTTTTATTATATTAAACCACAGGGGTATACCATAGCAACTGGTCTATTTATCTTTCTTGAAATTTTTCAAATAAATCTATTAGCCTATAATCTAAACCATATCTACATTATATTAAAGTTATCTTTTTGAGCAATTTTGTAAAAACTCCCCTATTCTTGCGAAAAATACTTGAAACATATATATTTTATGATAAATATGTGTAACATAAGTTAATGCATCATATTACTGACAAAAAAATTATTATTATAATTACTAAGTGATATAAAAAAAAAAAAACCGATAAATTATAATGTCCGTCCGTCCGTCCGTCCGACAAACATTATCTTGGCGTGAGAGAGACAGTGAGAGGAAGAGATAGGGAGACAGATAGAGAGAGAGAGATATTCTCTCTCTTTTATTCTCTCTCTCTTTCTCTCTATATTTCATTCTCTCTCTCTCTCTCTCTCTATCTCTCCATCTCTTTCTCTCTATCTTACATTCTCTCACTTATATTCTCTCTCTCTTTCTCTCTATCTTTCATTCTCTCTCTTTTATTCCCTGTCTCTTTCTCTCTATCTTTCATTCTCTCTCTTTTATTCTCTCTCTCCCTCTTTCTCTCTATCTTTCATTATCTCTCTCTTATTCTCTTTCTCTTCCTCTTTCTCTTTCATTCTCACTCTCTTATTCTCTTTCTCTTTCTCTCTATATTTCATTCTCTCTCTCTTATTCTCTCTCCCTTTCTCTTTCTCTTTCATTCTCTCATCTCTTATTCTCTTTCTCTTTCTCTCTATATTTCATTCTCTCTCTCTTATTCTCTCTCTCTTTCTCTCTTTCTCTCTATCTTACATTCTCTCTCCCTCTCTCTCTCCCTCACTCTCTCCCTCTCTCTCTCCATCTATTATTATCTCTCTATCTCTCCTTCCATCTATCATTCTCTCTCTTTATCTATCTCAAACTCTCTCTCTCTATCTCTTTATCTCTCATTCTCTCGCTTTATCTATCTAATTCTCTAACTCACTCTATCTCTTTATCTCTCATTCTCTCTCTCTTATTCTCTCTCTCTTTCTCTCTATCTTCCATTTACTCTCTCTCTATCTCTCTTACTCTCTCACTCTCTTTATCTCTCATTCTCTCTGTTTATCTAACTCATTCTCTCTCTCTCTCTATTTCTTTATCTCTCATTCTCTCTCTTTCTCTCTATCTCTCACTCTCTCTCTCTCTCTCTCTCTCTCTCTCTCTCTCCCTCCCTCTCTCTCTCTTTATCTCTTTATCTCTCTTTCTCTTATTCTCTCTGTCACTCTATCTTTCATTCTCTCTCTCTTATTCTCTCTCTCTTTCTCTCTCTCTTATTCTCTATCTCATTCTCTCTATCTTTCATTCTCTCTCTCTTTCTCTCTATCTTTCATTATCTCTCTTTTATTCTCTCTCTTTTTCTCTTTATCTTTCATTCTCTCTCTTTTATTCTCTCTCTCTTTCTTTCTCTCTATCTTTCATTATCTCTCTCTTATTCTCTTTTTCTTTCTCTTTCATTCTCTCTCTCTTATTCTCTTTCTCTTTCTCTCTATATTTCATTCTCTCTCTCTTATTCTCTCTCTCTCTCTCTCTCCATCTATTATTCTCTCTCTCTATCTCTCCTTCGATATATTATTCTCTCTCTATCTCTCCTTCCATCTATCATTCTCTCTCTCTATCTCATTTACTCTCTATCTTATTCTTGCTCTCTCACTCTCTTTATCTCTCATTGTCTCTCTTTATCTATCTCATGCTCTCTCTCTTTCTCTCTATCTTTCATCCTCTTTCTCTAATTCTCTCTCTCTTTCTCTCTATCTTTCATTCTCTCTCTCTCTCTCTCCCTCCCTCTCTCCCTCTCTCTTTCTCCCTCTCTCTCTCTCCCTCGCTCTCTCTCTCTATCTCTCCTTCCATCTATCATTCTCTCTCTCTATCTCTCTTACTCTACATTTCTTATTCTTACTTCCTCACTCTCTTTATCTCTCATTCTCTCTCTTTATCTATCCCATTCTCTCTCTTTATCTATCTAATTCTCTCTCTCACTCTATCTCTATATCTCTCATTCTCTCTCTTTATCCATCTCATGCTCTCTCTCTTATTCTCTCTCTCTTTCTCTCTATCTTTCTTTCTCTCTCTCTCTTATTCTCTCTCTCTTTCTCTCTATCTTTCATTCTCACTCTCTCTCTCTCTATCTCTCCATCTATTATTATCTCTCTATCTCTCCTTCCATCTATCATTCTCTCTCTTTATCTATCTCAAACACTCTCTCTATATCTCTTTATCTCTCATTCTCTCGCTTTATCTATCTAATTCTCTCTCTCACTCTATCTCTTTAACTCTCATTCTCTCTCTCTTATTCTCTCTCTCTTTCTCTCTATCTTTCATTCTCTCTCTCTATCTCTCTTACTCTCTCACTCTCTTTATCTCTCATTCTCTCTGTTTATCTAACTCATTCTCTCTCTCTCTCTCTCTATTTCTTTATCTCTCATTCTCTCTCTTTCTCTCTATCTTTCATGCTCTCTCTCTTATTCTCTCTCTCTATTTCTCTATCTTTTATTCTCTCTCTCTAATTCTCTCTCTCTTTCTCTCTATCTTTCATTCTCTCTCTCTCTATCTCTCTCCCTCTCTCTATCTCTCTCTCTTATTCTCTCTCTCTTTCTCTCTCTCTTATTCTCTCTCTCTTTCTCTCTATCTTTCATTCTCTCTCTCTTTCTCTCTATCTTTCATTATCTCTCTTTTATTCTCTCTCTTTTTCTCTTCATCTTTCATTCTCTCTCTTTTATTCTCTCTCTCTTTCTTTCTCTCTATCTTTCATTATCTCTCTCTTATTCTCTTTTTCTTTCTCTTTCATTCTCTCTCTCTTATTCTCTTTCTCTTTCTCTCTATATTTCATTCTCTCTCTCTTATTCTCTCTCTCTCTCTCCATCTATTATTCTCTCTCTCTATCTCTCCTTCCATATATTATTCTCTCTCTATCTCTCCTTCCATCTATCATTCTCTCTCTCTATCTCACTTACTCTCTATCTTATTCTTGTTCTCTCACTCTCTTTATCTCTCATTGTCTCTCTTTATCTATCTCATGCTCTCTCTCCTATTCACCCTCTCTTTCTCTCTATCTTTCATTCTCTTTCTCTAATTCTCTCTCTCTTTCTCTCTATCTTCAATTCTCTCTCTCTCTCTCTCTCTCCCTCCCTCTCTCCCTCTCTCTTTCTCCCTCTCTCTCTCTCCCTCGCTCTCTCTCTCTATCTCTCCTTCCATCTATCATTCTCTCTCTCTATCTCTCTTACTCTACATTTCTTATTCTTACTTCCTCACTCTCTTTATCTCTCATTCTCTCTCTTTATCTATCCCATTCTCTCTCTTTATCTATCTAATTCTCTCTCTCACTCTATCTCTATATCTCTCATTCTCTCTCTTTATCCATCTCATGCTCTCTCTCTTATTCTCTCTCTCTTTCTCTCTATCTTTCTTTCTCTCTCTCTTATTCTCTCTCTCTTTCTCTCTATCTTTCATTCTCACTCTCTCTCTCTATCTCTCCATCTATTATTATCTCTCTATCTCTCCTTCCATCTATCATTCTCTCTCTTTATCTATCTCAAACTCTCTCTCTCTCTATCTCTTTATCTCTCATTCTCTCGCTTTATCTATCTAATTCTCTCTCTCACTCTATCTCTTTATCTCTCATTCTCTCTCTCTTATTCTCTCTCTCTTTCTCTCTATCTTTCATTCTCTCTCTCTATCTCTCTCCCTCTCTCTCTCTCTCTCTCTCTCTCTCTCTCTCTCTCTCTCTCTCTCTCTCTCTCTCTCTCTCTCTCCCTCTCTCTCTCTTTATCGCTTTATCTCTCTTTCTCTCTATCTTTCATTCACTCTCTCTCTTATTCTCTCTGTCACTCTATCTTTCATTCTCTCTCTCTTATTCTCTCTCTCTTTCTCTCTCTCTTATTCTCTCTCTCTTTCTCTCTATCTTTCATTCTCTCTCTCTTTCTCTCTATCTTTCATTATCTCTATTTTATTCTCTCTCTTTTTCTCTTTATCTTTCTTTCTCTCTCTTTTATTCTCTCTCTCTTTCTTTCTCTCTATCTTTCATTATCTCTCGCTTATTCTCTTTTTCTTTCTCTTTCATTCTCTCTCTCTTATTCTCTTTCTCTTTCTCTCTATATTTCATTCTAGCTCTCTTATTCTCTCTCTCTCTCTCTCCATCTATTATTCTCTCTCTCTATCTCTCCTTCCATATATTATTCTCTCTCTATCTCTCCTTCCATCTATCATTCTCTCTCTCTATCTCACTTACTCTCTATCTTATTCTTGCTCTCTCACTCTCTTTATCTCTCATTGTCTCTCTTTATCTATCTCATGCTCTCTCTCTTATTCACCCTCTCTTTCTCTCTATCTTTCATTCTCTTTCTGTAATTCTCTCTCTCTTTCTCTCTATCTTCCATTCTCTCTCTCTCTCTCTCCCTCCCTCTCTCCCTCTCTCTTTCTCCCTCTCTCTCTCTCCCTCACTCTCTCTCTCTATCTCTCCTTCCATCTATCATTCTCTCTCTCTATCCCTCTTACTCTACATTTCTTATTCTTACTTCCTCACTCTCTATATCTTTCATTCTTTCTCTTTATCTATCCCATTCTCTCTCTGTCTATATCTTTATCTCTAATTCTCTCTCTCTCTATCTCTTTGTCTCTCATTCTCTCTCTTTATCTATCTAATTCTCTCTCTCACTCTATCTCTATATCTCTCATTCTCTCTCTTTATCCATCTCATGCTCTCTCTCTTATTCTCTCTCTCTTTCTCTCTATCTTTCATTCTCACTCTCTCTCTCTCTATCTCTCCATCTCTTTCTCTCTATCTTTCATTCTCTCTCTCTTTCTCTCTATCTTTCATTCTCTCTCTCTTTCTCTCTATCTTTCATTCTCTCTCTTTTATTCTCTCTCTCTCTTTCTCTCTATCTTTCATTATCTCTCTCTTATTCTCTTTCTCTTTCTCTCTATATTTCATTCTCTCTCTCTTTCTCTCTATCTTACATTCTCTCTCCCTCTCTCTCTCCCTCTCTCTCTCTCTCTCTCCATCTATTATTCTCTCTCTATCTCTCCTTCCATCTATTATTCTCTCTCTATCTCTCCTTCCATCTATCATTCTCTCTCTCTATCTCACTTACTCTCTATCTTATTCTTGCTCTCTCACTCTCTTTATCTCTCATTCTCTCTCTTTATCTTACACGCTCCCACTCTCGCACTCTAACACTCTCTCTCTCATTCTCGCACTCGCTCTCTATCTCCTATTCACTCTTTCTTATTCTCTTTCTCTTTCTCTCTATCTTTCATTCACTCTCTCTTATTCTCTCTCTGTCACTCTATCTTTTATGCTCTCTCTCTTATTCTCTCTCTCTTTCTCTCTATCTTTCATTCTCGCTCTCTAATTCTCTCTCTCTTTCTCTAAATCTTTCTTTCTTTCTCTCTTATTCTCTCTCTCTCTTTCTCTCTATCTTTCATTCTCTCTCTCTCTATCTCTCTCTCTCTCCCCCTCTCTCTCTCTATCTCTTTATCTCTCATTCACTCTCTTTATCTTACTCACTCCCACTCTCTAACTCTATCACTATCTCTCTCATTCTCGCTCTCGCTCTCTATCTCCCATTCACTCTTTCTTATTCTCTCTCTCTTATTCTCTCTCTTATATTCTCTCTCTTTCTCTCTATCACACATTCTCTCTCTCTTCCCCTCTCTCTGTTACTCATTCTCTCTCTCACTCCCCCTTCTCTCTATCACTCATTCTCTCTCTCCCCCTCTCTCTCATTCACTCTCTCTCTCTTTCTCTCTCTATCACTCATTCTTTCTCTGTTCCCCTCTCTCTATCTCTCCTTCCATCTATCATTCTCTCTCTATCGCTCTATCTCTCTAGCTTATTCTCTCTCTCTCTCTCTTAATCTCTTTTTCTCTCTCTTTATCTATCTGATTCTCTCTCTCTTTCTATCTCTTTATCTCTCATTCTCTCTCTTTATCTATCTCATTCTCGTTGGATTGAGTCTTGCTCAGATACCAGGCCCATCGCGAAGCTCTGTGAGGTCTCTAAATTGCTTGAAAGGTTGGTACACTCGCAGTTATCTTACTATTTGGAATCAAATCTCAAACTGATTGATAGACAGGCAGGGTTTCGCAGGGGCCACAGTACACAGACCGCCCTTTTAGGTGTTCTCGACGACATCAGAAGGGCTATTGACTCACGTATGATCAGGATTTTGGTCCTGTTCGACGTCTCCAAAGCGTTTGATTCGGTACCGCACGGCCCGTTGTTGTTTAAGCTACGTAATATGGGTTGCTCAAACACGGTTCTTAGATGGTTTTTTCACTACTTGGTCGGTCGCTCGCAAGCGGTAGTGGATGAGTTGGGCGTCTGCTCTGACTGGCTTGGGGTAAATTCAGGCATACCGCAGGGCAGTGTATTGGGTCCATTACTTTTTTCAGTTTTTATCAATGATCTCCCGGATGTTCTTGAGTATAGTAATCATATGATTTATACCGATGACACCCAGGTTTACTATTCCTTTCCACCGGACGAATTTGAATTGGGTGTCCAGCGAATCAC
Organism: Theocolax elegans; assembly: GCA_026168455.1. Classification (NCBI taxonomy): domain Eukaryota; kingdom Metazoa; phylum Arthropoda; class Insecta; order Hymenoptera; family Cerocephalidae; genus Theocolax; species Theocolax elegans. The sequence continues at coordinate 35,649,941 of CM047425.1, read as the reverse complement.
ACATGACGCAAATGCGGTTGCGTCCTGGGCTTCTCTCAATGGTTTAGATCTGAACATTAATAAAACAAAAGTAATGATCCTGGGTAGTAAGGCATATGTCTCGCGTATAGATCTAACCACTGCCCCGCGAGTTATGCTTTTGAATAAGTCTCTCCATTACGAAAATCAAGTAAAATCACTTGGCGTCTGGCTACTGCCCACTCTAGACTGGTCCAAACACGTTTTGACAATTTCTCAGGGGGTGCACGGAATCTTACGTTCGCTACGCTTTCATAAACGTGCCTTCTCCAGAAGCATCCGAAAATCTCTTGTAGAAGCCTTAATATTCCCTCACTTTGATTACGCTTGCGCGGTCTATAATGACCTGGACCAGACCAGAAACATGAAGCTCCAGAGGCTCCTAAATGCTTGCGTCAGATTTGTTTGGGGAAACTTGCGTAGATTCGATCATGTTACGCCCTATAGGGTGAAGTTGGGCTGGCTATCTGTTGAGTCGAGACGATTATTTTTCATTACCTCTTTATCATTTATCATCTTATCACATAATTCTCCTCATTACCAAGCAGATCACTTCGTCAAACGTAGCAGCTCATCTAACCTACGCATCTTATCTCGTCATCCTCCGAAACCGTTAACCTATCTTCCCCCTCGTACTGAATCGCTTCACAAATCATTTGTCATCACAGCCACCAAGCAGTTAAACTCATTCTCTATCACGTCATTCGATCCATCCCACATCAACACATTCAAATCATCTACTTTTACTCATTTTCTTCGTCTCGATTCCTTAGCTTGGGAGGAAAGAGCGACCCGTGAAAATCTCATCCGTCCCCAATTAAGCGACCTTACTGCTTTAGATATAAGTTTTATGCGTGATATTAGCTATGTAAGCGACTTATCGTTACAGAATGAAGCGAATGAGGAAAATTAATGTTATAATTGCGCTGTGATATTTTTATTTATTAATTGTCTATTATTTTTGTGATATTTTTATCAGTATTATTTTTTCAATAAGTTATTCCTTCATTTTACATTTTCTTGTGCTCATTTTTATATTTATTTTTATCTTTATATTTTTCTCTGCGCCCACCTCTTACGCTGCTCATTCTATTATGCATTACTTGGCATTGTATTATAAACTCGCGTGCGTTTTATTCTTGCGTTTTATCTTTATTTTTATTTTTACAATTTGTTACTTTCAATCGTTTTTATTATTATTTTATTCCTGCGTTGTATTTTATTTGTTAATTTTACTTTGTTAATTTATTTTTGTAATACTTTTCGATGTATGTATTTTTGTGTTTACGGGGTTTCTACCCCTAAAACCCAATAAAGTTTTCTATCTATCTATCTATTCTCTCCCACTTAATCTCTTACCCATTCTCTCTCTGTCTCCCTAACTCTCCCTCTCTCACCCTCACTCTCCCTCTCTCTCCCTCACACTCCCTCATTCTTATACTCACTCTCTCCCTCTCACAGTCCCTCATTATTACTCGCTCCCACTCTCGCACCCTATCACTCTCTCTCTCTCATTCTCGCTCTCACTCTCTATCTCCCATTCGCTCTTTCTTATTCTCTCTCTCTCTTTCTCTCCATCTTTTATACACTCTCTCTTATTCTCTCACTTTCTCTCTATCATTCATTCACTCTCTCTATTGTTTCTCTTTCTCTCTATCTATCATTGTCTCTCTTATTCTCTCTTTCTTTCTCTCTATCTTTCATTCTCTCTCTCTCTAACTCTCATTATCTCCCGCTCTTTATCTTTCATTCTCTCTTATTCTCTCTCTCTCTCTCATTCTCTCCCTCTCTTTATCTTTCATTCTCTCTCTTTCTCTCTCCCTCTCTTTATCTTTCATTCTCTCTCTTTCTCTCTCCCTCTCTCTATCTTTTATTCTCTCTCTCCCTCTCTCTCTCTCTATTTCTTTCTCTCACTGTCTCTCTCTCTCTATTTCTTCCTCTCACTGTCTCTCTCGCTCTGTCTCATTCTCTCATTCTCCGTCCGTCCGTCCGTCCGACAAACATCATCTTGGCGTCAGAGAGAATAAGTCAGAGCGAGAGAGACAGTGAGAGGAAGAGATAGGAAAACAGATAGAGAGGGAGTGAGAGAATGTGAGATAGAGAGAGGGAGAGAGAGAGAATTAGAGAGAGAGAATGAAATGAAGATAGAGATTGGAAGATAGAATGAGAGAGAGAATGAGAGAGAGAGTTTGAGAGATAGAGACAGAGAACGAGAGGTACAGAGCGAGTAAGAATGAGAGATAGAGAGAATGAGAGATAGAGAGGGAGTGAGAAATAGAGAGAATGAGAGATAGAGAGAATGAGAGATAGAGAGAATGAGAGATAGAGAGAATGAGAGATAGAGTAATAGAGTGAGAGAGTAAGAGCTAGGTCCCGGTTCAAATCCGGGCTGAAGCTGTTTTCATTGCAATTTCGAAAATGTCTGAAGAGTTGACTTTTATTTTTCATACAAGAAATTATAAGAATATTGCATTTTTCAAGGTTTTTGCGGCGACATGTTGTTATAGTAAATTGAAGCTTTGTAAAATGATAGATAATTAAATAACGGAGGGCAATACTAACTCCTGTTTTTGCGTAAATTTGTTTTTATTAATTGTTATAAGTAAATTAGTTGTTTTTTCGTCTGCTATTTTCTGGTGCGAAATTTGTATTTGTAATTGAGTATGATACCCACTTAAACAAGTTATCAATCGACATAAGAAGGTTTAAAACGTGTAATGAACGAAAAATTGCTGAAATGAGCTTTCGGTATGACATCTTACCTGGGATATGATCTGAGATCTCCAGTGAGATTTTTTAATGGGGATATATATATATATATAAGTAAACAATATATCAAAAATAATATAACAAAACAATATATCAAAAATTGTAAAAACAAATCGTTATTTCTATTTGAACTTCTAATATTTGTCATCCTAGTACATGTGATATTTTAAATTCTAATTGGAATGTTATAATTAATAATTTATTAACGGGATGTAATAGTCAATTTTTACCGACCGAGTAATGGCACACGCATTTTGTTAATTAATCATTAAATACGTGAATAAATGTAAAACCAAGACATCATTGCCCCCGTATTGGTATCTTCTGCAATTCAGCAAAGCGCAAAGTATGTACGCGCAATAATTAACGAGAATAATTGGAAGGAAATTTTATAACCTAATATCCGCTATGTAAAAATTTCTTTCCAATACCATTTTAATACGAATTAAAATATCTGTTTGACTTTTTGCAGAAAAATAGATTATACAAGTACACAGGGCAATGATGTCATCATTTCCTTTTATTCAAAATATGTATTAGTTAATTAAATATAATTGTCTCATATGGCTCGGTAGGTAACTAATTGAGTATTGCATCCCCTTAATATGAATCGATCTATTATGAATTATATAAAGTTTATCAGGTATTAATGTAAATAATAATATTCGAATTAATTATTGGGAGTAACAAAAATTGTTAATGATATAAATAGTAAAAATGATCATTCTTTTATTAATTATTACGGATTTATCCCAACAAATTATATAATTATAATATTTATTTAATTACTAGTACTATAAATTATTTTACTAAATAGTTTTTAACAAGTAATTTTTTGAATATTACATTACATGTAATTTGATGGTAAAGAATTATTATGTTAACAATACTATTTAACTGCGAGCGAAGCGAGCATCTTGGCTAGTATGTATTAATGCTTACTTTAAACTTGAGATAATTCGTACAATCGCTATAGAAAATAAACAATATACTCCGACAATGTCAGCCCTATAATATACGCGTACACCACGTTGTAGAACCGAATATCGAAATGCACAACATATATTAAGACTCCAATTGAATATATATAAGTATAGACATGACTGCCGCAATTGCATGAATTTGATTGTATATGCGATGGAGAATAACCCTCTCTTATACTGCATATTGTATACAAATTCTATTAGCAGTTAATTGGTTAAAGCATTAATCCATTTATTACGAAAATTTCAGTTTCACAATAAATGTTTATAACCGTTTTTTTTTTAATAAATAATATTAATTATTTATTAATTATTTTTAACTAATAATTTTTTAACCGTTCGTTTACTGAGTCAACAGATATATGCTATAGCAACATGTGCGTTTATCTTTCTTTTAATATTTCGTATCTATCTATTTACTTATAATCAAATTATTATCCTTAAAATATGCCTATTTAATCTCTAGATAATTCATACAATCGCCAAACGTACTAAAAATGTATTTCAAATATAAATATGATGAGCGCTCTCCATGGTAATTAGTAGGAAATTTTGTCGATCTAACGGAGGCGAAGGAAAAGAAAAAGCAAAAAGTTTTGTTTTTAGCGACGTTTTGTTGGCGTGATCTGCCAACCTCTTTACCACGCCAACGAAACGTCGCTACAAAACTTTTTTTTTTTTCTTTTCCTTCGCCTCCGTCAGATCGACAAATTTTCCTACAACTTATTTCAAAACAAATTATTTCAAATATATTTTGACTTATAATCGAATCATTATCGCTAATTTATGCTTTTTTAAACTGCATTATAATAAAATATAATAAAATATTAATTTATTATGGAAAGTGTGTACAGGAGCGTGCCATCCCAAGTGAAAATAATTTATAAATTTTTTATAAAAATTTTATAAAATACATTTTATATAGTTTTTATAAAAAATTGGCCATATAAAAATTGTATAAAAAATACACTTTATAAAATTTTTATAAAAAATATATAGAAGGACTGTTTAAAAACTAAATTAAACGTTTCAAATGAGCAGCACGTCCTGCAGTAACGGAGAAAAAAATTTAGATGGCACGACCGAGAGGTTATGGATACCAAAAAAATTAGTATTTCAACGTGATGAAGAATTACTGCTGCCACCGACGATATTGATAAAAAAGTCCACAGTTCCTCCTTCGATTTGGCTGAAAGTTTTGAACGCCCTTTTGCTTTATCAAAGTTGTTGCATCCGGCAGACTCTTAACGTCGACTTGGACATCGTGAAGGTTAGACGGGGTCTGACCAAATGTTTTGTTCTGTGGTTATCAAGTCAATATTCAATTTTTTCTTTGGTTGCTAATGCTAAACACATAACAAATTTTTCGTTGTCAAAATATTTTTATAAACGTCTCTTAGCAACCAGTAAACAATTGACTTCTTGTTTACTGGTAGTTACTAAAAATGTTGTTTCACGGTTATTCGTCAGTCTAACCATCAACGCCGAGTTGAACGGTCCTACGAAGGCAACTTCGATGCTGATGATTAACCTCTACGTTAAATTTTGAAAAACATATATGAATGCTTTTTTCAGATGTGGATTGGGTACCATTAAACATTACTTTTTTCTTTTTAAAATCCTCAGAATTATGTATATAAATTTATATATAAAATTATATACAGATTAAAAAACCCAATTTTTATAAATCAATATAAAGTTTAAATAAAGTTAATAAAAGCTTGATTAATTATAAAGGCTGATGCTGTTTTTAAATTATTTATAAACTTTAGCTGAACTTTAGCACAATCATGAATGAAGTTCAGGATTGTGCCATTGGATAAATTTATACAAACTTTATATGAACTTAAACATCATATCAAGTTCATATGAATTTATCTATTTTTACGCGGGAGGTTTATAATTCGAGTCTATAAGGTATCCCAGGTGCAAAAACCTCATACTATACTATACCATAAATGCCTATAGTATTTCATAAGATAAACCTCACAAAAGAAAAAAACATTTTATAGTACAATATGATGATCAACAAAATAAATGGGCGGTTCGTTTACCGGATCGTATGAGCTGAGACATCCATATAAAAACAATCTTAATCAAATTGTTAATCGCGTTCTACCAGGCAATTCCGTATTTATCATTTATAACAAATATAGTCATGTATCCGGTTTTCGAATATTTGACGTCTTAGTGTGCATTGAATGAATAAGGTTCTATAAGGCTTTTCACTATATTGTCCACTAGCAGCTATCGGTGTCTACCGTTAAATTCCATAATTTTAAACCAATCATTACAGTTCTTTTATAAGATTTTTCGAGGATCGACGCATGTATTGGGCATACGACCTATTGCATCGGCTGCGCCAACCATAATACGAATTACATAAGTATACTTGCAGCGATACTCGTGTGACACTTTCATCTATTCTTAGTTTTGTAACCTTTAGTTATAAATGATTTTCATTGTTATTCTTCATGCATATAAAGATAGAAGTTTCTTTGATATACTACTAATAAGCACGAAAGAAATATTAAATTTATTTTATATAAACTTATGCAATATAATAATTCTTTTCTTTTCAGGCATCAAATCGAACTCAATTACATGTTAATTTTCAGTATATTTTCAAATACAAAGAATATTCTTCCTCCAAGGACAAAACAGGTCTGGAAAACAAATAATTTTAATTCAATTTGAATGTGCTCTAAATGATAATAGTATATTTCGATACAACCCGCGTAAAAAAGAATAAGTTTAGCCAAAGTTTGCCGAAACTATGGTAAATCCAAAGTTTTGGCTAAACTTAAGCAATGAGACTGAGCCAAACTTAAGAAATAAAATTATTTTGAATCGAAGTTTGGGCATAAGTTAAAGTTACATTTAAGCAAAGTTTGCCAAAACTTTGCTGAAATGTAACTTTAACATTTTATTAGTTTAAATGCTTTGTAAAAGTTCACACAAGTTTGGGAGATTTGTTTTACACTTCTACAAAGCTTTAATAAAGTTTGGGAAATCTTTCGGAAATTTTAATTCATGTACTAATTGATTAAGAAAGTTTCGCCAAAAGGTTGATACAACTATTTCAAAACTTTATTCTAATATTCTACCAAGGTTTATGACATTTAAATAGAATCCGAATCAGGTAGATGCCACATTTTAAATCAGAATAAGCAATGGATTAGTCGATTAGAAAGTCGATTGTATTTACAATTGTGTAATAGGTTAAACAATTATTAACAATTATATATATATATATATATATATATATTGTAACAATGAGACTCATTTGCTACAAATTAAAGAAAAGTAACGGGCGTCAGGTCTTGAACCCGAGCCCCTTCGGATCCGAAGGCGTTCACGCTACCACTGCGCTACGCCCGCAATTGGTCGTAGCTGTACTTTTCCATGTCTTCTGCCTACCGATACGCGCCATATGCCAAGTGCCGATTCTTGCGCTGGCCGCGTCGGTACTACAGAGCCCTAAGTGACGGGGAGCCCACATGGCGACCATGACTTTTGCGATAATTTTATAATCGCGGACTTGGGATTTTCTTGTTCATCCGCCATATTGCACATACACACGGGAAAAGGTCGGAAGTGGTTTTGGACGGCCATATTTAATTCCGACCACGTGGAATTATAAATTGTTTTTATAATTAAATAATACAATTATAATTACGGATCTATATTGTTGATATGGATAACAAAATCTACGAAATTCGGTGAGTTTCTCATGCTTGTTTGGCTTTGTAATTTCCTTATATATATCATATTATAACTGCATTTAATAGGACTTGTATCTTAAATTGTATAGCTACAGTAAAATTCAATTAATAAGTTTTCTTGGTGACTATACAAATGTTATCATAAATTTAAATTAATAATAATAAAAATTGATAAATTAAATATTGAATAAAATAATTTTATAATTATCTTATTAAGTTAAATTGGAAGTGAACACTATATATATATAGCTTTTTCTCCTTCTCGCATAAGTTACGTTCTCTATCATTATAATAAAAGGAAATAGTGAATTTCTCTAATTATTAATATTAAAATTGTTGATTAATAAATAAATAACAATAATAAATAACATTTGTACCTTTAAAATATTTTTTGAAATAATAAAATGATTTTAGTTAAAATTTGGAAATTTTCAAAAACTTTTTTATACTAAAATTGTTAATAACAATAAAGCTGTAATTTTTCCTTCATATATCCATTAATTGAGTCACTTTAGACCTGAATCCATCATAATAATATTAAAATTAATTTATTTTCACCATTAAAATTGAACCTCAAATATAGAGAACGATAGCTGACCATCAATATATATGCATACATATTATCTACTTATACCATTTGTAATAGCATTTCACAGTATATACAAAGTTTGTAATTAATATTTACTGTATTATTATCATTTATTAGTATTTATAACTTCTTACGAGTCAAATCTTCCTCAAGCACCATCCTAATACGTACTCTAGCACCATATACCTTAATTTAACTATATACCCACTCGACTAAGACCTTCTCGCTACTCATAGTAACCCCAAGCTTGTTAAATAAACTTTCCTTTGCAATGTGTTGCATGAATTGTTAATGACAATTGGCTAGTGTTTCTAAGGTGTTAGAATACACAAGTTATATAGAAATATATATATATATAAAAATATAATTTTGAGTTTTCTTTCGCTTTGCTTTATTATATTTCATTGGAATGTAATTAACAGCTAATACTGAGTTTTTGCTTTTAATATTTAGTTAGTGGCTACAAAGATACCTAAATAACACGTTGTTTATGGTTGATAAATAATTTGTATTTTATCTTTAGAAACAAATATAAAGCATATTGAGCTACGTTTTTTTAAGAACAACTGGAAGTACCCCTGTTTAAGTAATTATTACTGAATATACACAAATAAAATTTTTTTTAATTTTATTACCACTATTTAAATTTGTATTAAACTCGTTGCGTAAATTTAAAATGGCGTCAGGAAATTGGAGTTTAACACTTCAGACATTAACGGACGAAGACTTGAATAACATGAATATGGAGGAAGGTATTAGTCGTATAAAACAAAATGTACATCAACTATCAGATAACGAAGTCGTTCAATTTGCAAACGCCAAAAATTTAACATCTTCAGATTCAATTGGTAACATAAGAAATCGAATTGAGAGATACGAAATTAGAAGATTTTATGGAATAATCGCAGCCGACTGGGATGCCAGCATCGATGAAGCCGATTATGTATCATTGGATCGTTCGGAAGGAAATTTCTTGGACTTAACACCGGTATTACCTAGACATGTAACAGGGCTCTCAAGGGACATAGTCGACATGCAAACAAGAAATGCGGAGATAAGCAAAGAAACCAATAACCGACAAAACCTGGTAGTTCCAACAAGTCAGCAGAGAACTAACCCTCAACTTCAACCTCAACTACCAACAGGACAGCCAGTAGGACGATATCAAGATCCAATATCTCTAAGGAACTCGTATTCTCATACACCAATCATCGAGGAAGATGTAAATAAATTGCAACCAGCAAATATTGTCCCACAGCGTACTAATAATAGATTAGACGTAAATTTTCCGTTACCGACATCAACATCAGAACTCCTCCAGCTCCCGCAAGATTTATCCAGACTCCAAAACAATTTAATTATCCCACCCTGTGCCCAATCTACACAACATCCAGCGTTAACTGTCAATAGAACGACAACGGCAGAAGCAAGTAGAAATATGAATCTAACCGACCCGATAGAGATTCATAGAGACCGTAGTCAAGACATGTTAACGGAAGACGGCCAAAGAGGTCCGAGAACATATGACCAGACATCCTATCTGCAATATGGAGGTGTTGTCGCAAGAAATAGCACGTCAAACCCGAGAAGTCAACACATAGCACAATTGGATCCAATCTATACGGAAACGTCACATGGCATGGAAGTATCTAACAGAACACAAGGAGTAAGGTTCAGCTTAGAACATATGGGTAGAGGAGACCACCCAATTCCGGCACCGAGAGTAAGATCGCCTCCAATAGAAAGGATAAACGACAATAGAAATGAACCATATATTGCTCCACAACACGAACCCATCCAGCACCAACACTATTATAACACCCCACCAACGTATGAAGTCCCTTTTATCCCAAATCATAACATAAATTTTCCCCCTGTCGAGCACCAACATCTTGCCTATAACTCACCCAATCAAAGAAATATACAGTATACAAGGCGTCAAGAATCGTCCCTTGATAATCCCACATTCCAACGGGATAAGCGAGTTAGTGAAATCTTAAAACTATGGAACTACGGAAACGATACATGGTGGACTCCAAAGGGAGAGATCCATCAGTTTTACCCCTACGGACAAGACCCCAGTTACATCCCAGCATTAGCCAGTATAGATGGCCTACTACGTGTCTCCGAGGAAGACAAAGAGGAAATTAAAAAAGTTCTTGATGACCTTATCCTACCAACTCCAAAAACACTTGGAGCTACAACTTTAGCTTACCACAAGATAGATGTCCAAGGTCATGAACCAATACGACAAAGGATGAGAAGGTACTCTCCAAAAATGCTAAAAGCAGCTCACGAGGAAGTAGACCGAATGTTATCTGAGGATATAATAGAACCATCAGAAAGCCCTTGGTGTAGTTGTCCAGTAATAGTACCCAAATCGGATAGTAAATATCGATTTTGCATTGACTATAGAGAAGTCAACAAAGTAACAAAACGATTTGCTTATCCCTTAAAGAATATGGATGACATTCTGGATAAACTAAGATAAGCAAAATATATCTCTAAATTGGATCTGTCTCAAGCATATCACCAAATATTGTTAGAAGAAGATAGTAGAGAAATAACTGCTTTTGGAATACCAGGGAGAGGTCTACACCAATTCAAAAGAATGCCTTATGGGTTAACAAATGCTCCAGCAACTTTCCAGAAAATTATGGAAAAGTTAATTAAGCCTAATTGGGAGCCAAATGTATTCGTGTATTTAGACGATATAATAATTGTTACCCAAACTTTTAAAAACCATATATCCTGGTTAAAGAGAGTTCTAACAGCATTAAAAAAAGGCAAATTTACAGCTAAATCGAGATAAATCCAAATTTTGCTGTGCAGAAGTTATATATCTGGGTTACGTTGTAAATGAACATGGATTGAGTACCGACCCCGAGAAAATTAAACCCGTAACTGAATATCCAGCACCCACCAACCTCAAACAACTTCGCAGATTTTTAGGTATGGTCGGATGGTACTCCCGATTCATTCCAAATCTCGCGGATATTAAAACTACTCTTACAGAATTAATGAGGAAAGGTGTTCGTTGGCATTGGAATAACGACCAACAAACAGCCTTTGAAAAACTTAAAACCGCCCTCACTCAAGCACCCATCCTAGCACGCCCCAACCTTACACTACCGTTCACCCTACAGACGGACGCAAGCAATTACGCGATAGCAGGTGTGCTTACGCAAGTAATTGATGGGAAGGAACACCCAATCTATTACGTGAGTCGAACGTTGAACAAAGCGGAACGCAACTACACTGTAACCGAGAAAGAGTGTTTAGCGGTACTTTGGTCAGCGGAAAGGCTAAGAGGATACCTACAAGGAGAACAGTTTACAGTAGTAACTGATCATTTTAGTCTACTATGGCTAAACAACCTTAAGGATCCAACAGGAAGACTAGCCCGATGGAATACAGCACTACAAAGCTACGATATAAAGTTTGTACACCGGAAGGGTGCACTTCATCAAGTCCCTGACGCATTATCGAGAGCGTGGGAGGAATCAGAGGTGGCTGCAGTAATTCCAACTCACATAGATGACCCATGGTATCTAAAGAAAATGGAAAACGTAAAGAAATTTCCAAATAAATATCCCGACTTTAAAGTCGAGAATGATTTTCTTTATGCTCATCGTCCAAATCCATTAGTAGATCCATTGTTCCCTGATTTGGATGCTTGGAAACTAGTTCTTCCAGCATCAAACAGACCCCAAGCCCTTTTCGAATCCCATAACACACCTCAATCAGGACATTTAGGGATAGAAAAAACTTACGCCCATCTAGCAACACATTATTATTGGCAAGGATACTATTATGATACTTCTTGTTATGTCAGATCCTGTCATCAGTGTCAAATCCACAAAAGTTGTCAATTACCCCCCGCTGGTTTGATGGGAGAAAGAAATATCGATGGACCATGGAAGGTCGTGGCTGCCGATATTATTGATCCCAAACCACCGTTAAAACGAGGTTTTAGATACGCAATCGTTTTCGAGGATTTATTCACTCGGTATGTGGAAATCGAGCCACTTCGTAAGGCGGATGGGAAGAACGTATTGCAAGCTTTTGAAGATTTAATAATAAACCGTTGGGGTTGCCCAAAGTTTTTACTGACTGATAATGGAACTGAATTCTCTAACAAGTTAGTAACTGAATGTTTGAAAACGTATGGTATCCAGCAGACCACTATTCCCCCCTACAGGCCTCAGGCAAACCCGGTTGAAAGAGTAAATCGTAATCTGAAACCCATGATTAATAGCTTCCTAGAGGAAGATCATAAAGAATGGGATCTCCACTTAAAGGAATTTTGTTTTGCTTTAAACACAACGATTCACTCTTCTCTTAAAACGACGCCTGCGTTCATGAATTTTGGTAGAAATCCTGAACCTTCAGTCCTAATCCGGAAACACCTAGAGAATCCTACTCCTCTCCTTCCTAATGACTCAGAGAAATGGTCAGATCGTATGAAAAGACTGCCAGCTCTTCACGATCTAGTAAAAAACCATATAGAAAAAGCATCAGCTCGTCAAGCAAAATATTATGATAGAAATAGAAGAGACATTATCAAATCGGGGATAAGGTATTACGGAAAAACCATGTACTATCATCTGCAGAAGGAAATTTTGCAGCTAAACATGCACCGAAATATGTAGGCCCGACTACTGTGGTTGAAATCCGTTCACCAATAGTATACGTAGTTCAAGACGACAATACCGGGAAACGTACCGAAATATCATTTGAAGATCTTAAACGATACATAGCACCCCGTAAAGTCGTTTCCAAAAATTTTAATTCTATTCCAGAAAATGCAACGAGCAAACAGCTTCCAGAAAGGAAACACGGAGAGACATTTTCATAAAGACGGTGCCCACTAGAAAAGCATGCTATTTGACGGTGGCGACACCAACTATTTCAATGTATCCTATACACCGAACAGACAAAACTAATCGTTCACTGTAAAAAACAGTGTAGTTCATCGTTCCTGTAGCTGAAGCGTCGCGTATTAGATGGTGGAGGGGGTCAATGTTTATGCTGCTCCCGCATTAAGAAGCAAGGTGACTAGCTCTCACCGTGTTTTACGCTGAAAATATTTCTCCGTGAAGGGAGGAAGAGGAAGAGCGACGACCATCAGACGCCCAGTGATGGGAGAAGCTCCTCTATTTCCCTTACCCCAGAACATCGCACCGATGCCAACACCCCCTCCAGCACCATCACAAACAACAACCCCTCCAGCACCACAACATCCACAATCAACCCCTCCAGCAGAACCCAAGGAATCGGAACAAGTCCCGACATACCGATACAGAGGGTATGTGCCGTACCGGGCAAACGTGGGAGAGAGTCAAGGAGAGTGCACTTTCCTGAAGAACCGAGTATTCATAAAAAAGGAAGACCCTCCTCAACCATTGGGAAGAGGACGAGGACCGACAAGGAAATTGGAAGTGGAACGGAACCAAAACGTAGGGGCAGGCCACGGAAAACCGTTGGTACCGCAGGAGACCTTGCGGCCTGTGGGCGCATCCAGCACGGACAATACGTCTCCTCCAGCATCATCATCAATCCCTTCCCCACTTAATTCCACATCCTACACCCAATCAATCCTCCAAGGAACCCTTGGCCCGATACCACGACTCCCCAACCCAATCACGCAAATCTCCCAAAATCCCTTGTCACCCCAATCCCCAATTGTCATAACCCGCTTCGTACCAATCCCCGTACCCTGCTTCCCACCAATCATACGTCCTCCAGCACCAACCACACTCACACCTACTACACCCACATTGACCACCGACCCTATAACCCCTGTACAACCCCCTATAGCCCCCCTTATGTCCCTCCGAATAGAACCCCCCACCATGCTACCCATTCCCTCAAGCACCACACACCATACGCACCACAACCCAGCAAGTCCAGCTCGGTATACAGGAGCTATACCGAGGATCCAAAACCTCCACGTTACCAGCAGTACCCCACCCAGACCAACGGCGTATAGTGGCCGGAGACGAGAAGGTTGCTGGAACTGTGGAAGCCGCCAACACAGTTGGCAGAAGTGCCTGGAAATTGGGACCAAGTTTTGCCGAGGTTGTGGAAAACCAAATGACACCTTAGAAACATGTCCACACAGCCACAAAGAGTGGAAACAAGGACTGAACGTCCACCCAAAATAATTTTTTTTTTTTTCACTTTCTTCTCAATCTTTTATTGATATAATTTTTTTTCCTCTTTCTTTTCCTAGAATGTAAAAAGAATAAATTCATATATAATACATACACCTGGTAACATTTCTTTATTAATTTTAACCCACGTTCACATTATCCCTGGATTGGTAAAAATTCACTTAGTTATCTATTGAATAATAAGTATGCAAATATTACATCACTTTAATGGTGTACCTTCCTCTAACTTAATCATTTAAAAGATTAAAAAAAAAAAAAAAAAAACTTGACAAACGATCTTATAAATAGTAAAGGAAAAACAAGAAATGAGGAATGCAAGGTCGAATAGTATGATTAACTTACTAATTGTATTTATAATTTTGCAATTTGTTACAATAAATTTATAACGTTGCACAACAGAAACCAAAACCATTTCCGGAGAACTAACTCACCAGGTATGTAAGAATGATATTTAACAAATACTTTTTTTTTTAATTTATATATATTAGGAATGTTTCATGTTAGTATGGGTTATGTATGTCGCGAATAATGAAACCGATCGAAGATACAAGAGTATCAAAAATTTGTAATGTAAGCCAGTCACACGCGTAACGTGCCGAAAAGATAGTTACCAGATAGGGAAAAGACAATACACACTCAGCGTGAAAGACTAATACACAGATTTACTCTCGTAGTATCCATTTCAAGTTTCAGCAATTGGGTAATCAAGAATTACACAGCGACCAACGGAAACTTACTCAACTAAATCTAATATTCTATTTATGTAGTAATTAAGTTAAAATCATCCCATTTATCGTTATAATTATACGGTCAGAAACTAATAATATTAAAATAACCTTTCAAGCATCATTCCGTTGTGACACAAACAACACAAACAATTACACTTACCCCGCTATAGATAGCACCGGCTGTCTTAGGATAAGATAGAAAACCGTTCGTAAGCATGCGTCGAAACCTCCCACGTGTTTTAGAAATCGAAGTAAAACCAGTTTAACTTCGGTTTGGGAGGGGGGAGTTGTGACGATGTGCTTACATCACATGTCACTGTGATATCTTATTCTACGTTTAATAAGTGGCACTAGTCGAGCAAGCCACAAGATGCTCGGAGAGAGGAGGCACACACACACTATCCCTTCGAGTAAACCTCCAGCACCAGTCCTACTCCTTGGAATTGATCCCCCTTGATCATTGAATCCAGCACCATGCTAAGAAGCCGTGGACTAGCAGTAGAGGCTGTGAGGTCCAATAGCGCTCCCAGGTTACACATGGAGTGGCCTCGCTCTAACATCCAGGTCCTCGCTCCAGCCTAGTACCGAGTACCTGTAAAAGATAATTAGTGAGTGACCTAATTTAAGAGACAAGAAGAAGGACGGAGATGCTGCGACAACATGCAGTTCTCCCTGGGATTATAAGGAGGCACAGGAGATATGTAACCCTAGTGTTTACACTAGGTTAGAGGTTAGGAACACCTCAAACAATAATACTACTGCTGCGGAATCCGCCACACTTACCCACGATATCCTGGAGGGAAGGTCTTCTCCATAAGCACAAGTAGTGAACTCGCATCTCAGCCAACCAGAGGAAGTCTTGCAGGCACACAGGTTACCGTTGAAACTGCACCTAGAAGTCTCAAACATACGGCCGAATTAGCCTAACAAATTACACTTAAGGAACGATTGAATTGTTACCTGACACCGAAACCTCCTGCAGCACCAACCTCCAGCATCCTGAATATGTCCCACTGAACACCCGAACTCCAGCACCACTATTCCTGTCGATCCGTGAATATCAACACGGAGATCTAGTTCAGAACGGTCGATGCGAATTACCGACCGCGCGTAGCCGTTGTATACGCGAACATGCGCGCGCGTTCGAGAGGCCCAGCGTAGCTCTCGCACGGCCGCGAAGTCGAGAGTAGCGACGAGTGCGCAGCGTCTTCGCGCAGGGCTCGCTCCGAGACGAATCGAGCTGCCGTGAGAGCAGAGCTTCCCGAGCGGTGTACGATACGAGTCGTATATAGAGATTTTGTGGACCACAAACGTATAGCTAATATCCGCCCGCGTGAGAGATCGAGAGTTATCTTGGAGACGATTCTCCTGGTGTGTAGGTGAGTTTCACCTCAAGTTCTCTAGCTCCCTTTTTCGTGCAAGTGTGTGTGTGCCCGTCGCGTCAAACCGCGTTACTTTGATCGCGAAAATCGGTGAGTACATTTTAAGCCATGACTGGCAAACGGCGAATTGTAAACCAACCTATCGGGTTACTAATAGTAAATAAAAACTCATTTGAACTCTTATTAATTAAGTGCGAGTGTTTTATTAATTTATTTTGCGACCTCTGCCTTAATCCCCAGCGGAAGCGTCACATGGCTTAGATTTAATTGAGTAAGTTTCCGTTGGTCGCTGTGTAATTCTTGATTACCCAATTGCTGAAACTTGAAATGGATACTACGAGAGTAAATCTGTGTATTAGTCTTTCACGCTGAGTGTGTATTGTCTTTTCCCTATCTGGTAACTATCTTTTCGGCACGTTACGCGTGTGACTGGCTTACATTACAAATTTTTGATACTCTTGTATCTTCGATCGGTTTCATTATTCGCGACATACATAACCCATACTAACATGAAACATTTATAATGTATACAAATTAAAAAAGAAAAGTATTTGTTAAATATCATTCTTACATACCTGGTGAGTTAGTTCTCCGGAAATGGTTTTGGTTTCTGTTGTGCAACGTTATAAATTTATTGTATCAAATTGCAAAATTATAAATAAAATTAGTAATTTAATCATACTATTCGACCTTGCATTCCTCATTTCTTGTTTCCTTTACTATTTATAAGAACGTTTTTCAGGTTTTTTATACCTTTTATGTGATTAAGTTAGAGGAAGATACACCATTAAAGTTATGTAATATTTGCATACTTATTATTCAATAGATAACTAACTGAACTTTTACCATTCCAGGGATAATGTGAACGTGGGTTAAAATTAATAAAGAAATGTTACCAGGTGTATGTATTATATATGAATTTATTCTTCTTACATTCTAGGAAAAGAAAGAGAAAAAAAAGATTATAACAATAAAAAAAATGAAAAAAAAGCGAAAAAAAAAATTATTTTGGTGGATGTTTAGTCCTTGTTTCCACTCTTTGTGGCAGTGTGAACACGTCTCTAAGGTGTCATTTGGTTTCCCACAACCTCGGCAAAACTTCGTCCCAATTTCCGGGCACTTCTGCCAACTGTGTTGGCGGCTTCCACAGTTCCAGCAACCTTCTCGTCTCCGGCCACTATACGCCGTTGGTCTGGGTGGGGTACTGCTGGTAACGTGGAGGTTTTGGTTCCTCGGTATAGCTCCTGTATACCGAGCTGGACTTGCTGGGTTGTGGTGCGTATGGTGTGTGGTGCTTGAGGGAATGGGTAGCATGGTGGGGGGTTCTATTCGGAGGGACATAAGGGGGGCTATAGGGGGTTGTACAGGGGTTATAGGGTCGGTGGTCAATGTGGGTGTAGTAGGTGTGAGTGTGGTTGGTACTGGAGAACGTATGATTGGTGGGAAGCAAGGTACGGGGATTGGTACGAAGCGGGTTATGACGATTGGGGAGTGGGGTGACAAGGGATTTTGGTAGGTTTGCGTGATTGGGTTGGGGAGTCGTGGTATCGGGCCAAAGGTTCCTTGGAGGATTGATTGGGTGTAGGACGTGGAATTAAGTGGGGACGGGATTGATGATGGTGCTGGAGGAGACGTATTGTCCGTGCTAAATGCGCCCACAGGCCGCAAGGTCTCCTGCGGTGCCCACGGTTTTCCGTGGCCTGCTACTACGTTTGGGTTCTTTCCCACTTCCGATTTCCTTGTCGGTGCTCGTCCTCTTCCCAATGGTCGAGGAAGGTCTTCCGTTTTTAGGAACACTCGGTTCTTCAGGAAGGTGCACTCTCCTTGACTCTCTTCCACGTTTGCCCGTTACGGCACGTACCCTCTGTATCGGTATGTCGGGACTTGTTCCGATTCCTTGGGTTCTGCTGGAGGGGTTGATTGTGGATGTTGTGGTGCTGGAGGGGAGTTACTATGCTTAACAGGTTTATCCAGAACTGTTTTCATTCTTTTACTAGGTGGTGCTGGAGGAGAAAATTCCCTAGGGTCATTTTTACCAATTATTTCTAAGGAGGACACATTGACCCTTATTGGCTCCTCCGCCTTTCGTTTCTTGCCCATTTGGAAACTCTACAATTGGTACAATCGCGTCTTAGTGTATTACTTTTACCGCAACCTTTACAAATATTGTTTGGGCAGTCATGAGACCTATGTCCCTTGACTCCGCATGTATAACATTTACTAATTCCTTGACTTTTCATCTTAAAAGTATTTTTATTAGTGCTTGCGGTTTTAGTTCTATTTGATTGGTAGGTCTTATTTGGTTGCAGTGTAACTGATTGTTTAAACCTATCGTTTAATCGTTTATCAGTTATATTTTCCGTTTCAGAGAATTTCGCACAGTTTTCAACTTGTATCATATTACGGGACGGGGAAAAATGGGTTTTTCGTGGTGCTGGAGGACCACTAGCGCTCCCAGGTTACACATGGAGTGGCCTCGCTCTAACATCCAGGTCCTCGCTCCAGCCTAGTCCCGAGTACCTGTAAAAGATAACACAGCCACAAAAAAAAATGTCAAAACCCACGGACCAGACCATATATACCTTATGTTCTGAGGTCGCTGATTCCGAATCCGTGGTCCGTTTGATCCCATCACCTCAGGATCAAGGTCAGGTCAAGGTCAAATTTACAAAATTAACGGCTTCCAAGGTTTAACAGTATACATATATGTTTTTGGGGTCGCCGAATCCGAATCCGTGGTCCGTTTGACTCCATCACCTCAGGATCAAGGTCAGGTCAAGGTCAAATTTACAAAATTAATGGCTTCCAAGGTTTAACAGCATACATATATGTTTTTGGGGTCGCCGAATCCGAATCCGTGGTCCGTTTGACTCCATCACCTCATAGTGAAGGTTATTTGAAGGTAAAATCGACCAAATTCTTGTAAAACAAACCAAACTTCATGCCATTTATTTTGTCTTACTATACCTTACACGTTTCTCATCAAATGATCGGTGCCAAGGTTTCCTTTTGCATTTTTTCACAGTAGTTTCACAATCTCTTTTCAACATCCAGCAGTAGTCGGCCAGCATACTAGCATCCCATCTACCTTGATAACGCTTCTCGATTATTTTAACATCTTGGTGAAAACGCTCTCCCTGTTCTTCGCTATAATCGCCACAGTTTTCAGGAAAACTATCCAAGTGATTGTGCAGAAAATGTAGTTTGTAATTCACCAGTTTATTAGTTCCATGACAAACATTGTGAAAGCTGCATGACTTAGCTTTAAGGAAGTTACTGAAAACTTTTTGGGTAATCGCAGAAGCCCAAATTACAAAGTAATTGTATCTTAAATGGTTGAGAACTATGGGAATATGGGTTGCCTAATGAAACAAAAACATATATGTATACTGTTAAACCTTGGATGCCGTTAATTTTGTAAATTTGACCTTGACCTGACCTTGACCCTGAGGTGATGGGGTCAAACGGACCACGGATTCGGATTCGGCGACCCCAAAAACATATATGTATACTGTTAAACCTTGGATGCCGTTAATTTTGTAAATTTGACCTTGACCTGACCTTGACCCTGAGGTGATGGGGTCAAATGGACCACGGATTCGAAATCAGCGATCTCAAAAACATATATGTATACTGTTAAACCTTGGTTGCCGTTAATTTTGTAAATTTGACCTTAACCTGACCTTGACCCTGAGGTGATGGGGTCAAACGGACCACGGATTCGGAATCAGCGACCTGAAAAAAACATATATGTATACTGTTAAACCTTGGTTGCCGTTAATTTTGTAAATTTGACCTTGACCTGACCTTGATCCTGAGGTGATGGGGTCAAACGGACCACGGATTCGGAATCAGCGACCTCAAAAACATAAGGTATATATGGTCTGGTCCGTGGGTTTTGACATTTTTTTTTTGTGTGGCTGTGTAATTAGTGAGTGACCTAATTTAAGAGACAAGAAGAAGGACAGAGATGCTGCGACAACATGCAGTTCTCCCTGGGAATATAAGGAGGCACAGGAGATATGTAACCCTAGTGTTTACACTAGGTTAGAGGTTAGGAACACCTCAAACAATAATACTACTGCTGCGGAATCCGCCACACTTACCCACGATATCCTGGAGGGAAGGTCTTCTCCATAAGCACTAGTAGTGAACTCGCATCTCAGCCAACCAGAGGAAGTCCCGCAGGCACACTGGTCACCGTTGAAACTGCACCTAGAAGTCTCAAACACACGGCCGAATTAGCCTAACAAATTACACTTAAGGAACGATTGAATTGCTACCTGACACCCAAACCTCCTGCAGCACCAACCTCCAGCATCCTGAATATGTCCCACTGAATACCCGAACTCCAGCACCACTATTCCTGTCGATCCGTGAATATCAACACGGAGATCTAGTTCAGAACGGTCGATGCGAATTACCGACCGCGCGTAGCCGTTGTATACGCGAACATGCGCGCGCGTTCGAGAGGCCCAGCGTAGCTCTCGCACGGCCGCTAAGTCGAGAGTAGCGACGAGTGCGCAGCGTCTTCGCGCAGGGCTTGCTCCGAGACGAAATGAGCTGCCGTGAGAGCAGAGCTTCCCGAGCGGTGTACGATACGAGTCGTATATAGAGATTTTGTGGACCACAAACGTATAGCTAATATCCGCCTGCGTGAGAGATTGAGAGTTATCTTGGAGACGATTCTCCTGGTGTGTAGGTGAGTTTCACCTCAAGTTCTCTAGCTCCCTTTTCCGTGCAAGTGTGTGTGTGCTCGTCGCGTCAAACTGCGTTACTTTGATCGCGAAAATCGGCGAATACATTTTAAGCCGTGACTGGCAAACGGCGAGATTGTAAATCATACAGATCCACCACGTCACAATATATATTAAAGATATACAACTATACATTTAAATCTATACAGTTACATTTTTTATTACTCTATTTCATTATTATTGACTAGTTCAACTATAAAAATGTCTGGATTTATTTTTAAATAGTAGCAATTATGCACAATATGCTTAAGTTCAACTACCATTAATTCTGAACTTCTTTTGCATGAATAAATTGTCGGTATACAGGTATTTGTTAAATCACAAATAAATGCATGTTTCGTGATGCATTTTGAAATTATTGCATAAGTTTTACAATTTTCATTACAGTCACTATATGGCGATTCACACATACAACTACAAATAGTTATAAATATGTTGATAATTCCTGTATAGACTGAATTGGTATACGTGAATTTGCAAAATGAAGAATTCGTTTTCTTATTTTTGGCATAGGTTTTTGTTTCGTAAAATATTCCGTTTTTTAAACATCGATGAAAAATATAATATTTCTTATTATTTATATTTACATTGTGACTGTGCAGTGCATTTTTCACATCTTCAGAAACACAAATTTTTTTTTACTACATCCCACTCTAAAAGTCTTTTCACTTATTAATTTGAATTTACGACGATATATTCCTGATTTATTAGTTTTTTCACAAAAATTAAAAACAGTGCTTTCGGCTAAAATATATTTATTTTTAAGTTCTGGAAGTGCTGTAAATGTCGCTACTGCAGAACATACTTGCAATTCAGGATTCTTTGAGCCGTGAACATAACTCTTTAAAATTCCGTTCATGTTTTCAAAAGGAAAGCATGACATAATCCACAAGGGCCCAAATTTTCGGACGTCATCAGAAAGATGCATCAGCAAATGTAAATTGCAGCTTATGTGTTTTTCTCCGTATAAATATTGAAATCTCCGAATATATTCTATAAAAATAAATTTAGCTCTATCTATCATTTCTTCACTTATACTTTCGAGATTTAATAATGTTACACCATAAACTAGTAAAATATGGTGCTGAAAATATTCAGATTTCATTATATTTTTTAAAAGTGGCAAACTATATACCAACAAAAACGTTTTCAGTTCAGATGCCTTCCAGTACGAATAATCACAAACTTTTCGAGGCAATCGATTTACGAAAGATGGTGGTGTTAACTGACTGAGGTATGAATTAATTACATTAATGTACGTAAACAAAGATGATTCGTAAGTCCGGTAATCTACGTCAAACCAAAATGATAGTATTTTTTTCGTGATTCCTTGAAATACGCAATGCATTTCATCTACAGCGATGGAATTAACATAGTCGTAAGCTATTAAGCTTAAGGTAGTTGGGCCCTTAACACCTCAAACTGGAACTTTTGTTCTATGTGCTTCTTCTGCTTGAATCTTCGTTTCCTCTGTAGATCTAAGGTTTAAATTTTCGATGAAAGGGTAGGCTTGCGTATTTTCGACTCTTATCGTTTCAATTTTACAATTTGCACATCCATATTTTGAATTAAATTGTTGATGATTTAAAAAAAGAGCTTTCGCTGGTAAGTCACATGTACCGCTGATTATTAAGCCTCGTACTTTTAAAGAATTTAATGAATTCGGAATTTTAAAATCTACTCCTATAAATAATTTTCTTAAATCTTCTTCAAATGCAGATAAAAATAA
The DNA here is from genome assembly GCA_026168455.1 of Theocolax elegans. Taxonomy (NCBI): domain Eukaryota; kingdom Metazoa; phylum Arthropoda; class Insecta; order Hymenoptera; family Cerocephalidae; genus Theocolax; species Theocolax elegans. Next base: position 35,627,085 of record CM047425.1, on the reverse strand, counting down.
ATGAGTCACTGGTTTTGTAGGTCCAAACCATAAACCAACTAAAATTATGTTTTCTCTTTTTATTCGTAACTTATATGGTAACTCATTTATTATTAAATACAAAGGCCAAATAGATATTTTCGATGACTTGAATAAGGGAATTCCATCAGAATTCCACGTAAAAGTTATATTGCTGTTATTATTTAAGAAGTCTTCTGGTAATGATTTATAAATTTGACCATCGTAAATATCTTCATAATTTGATTCGTTTTGTTTTTGACGTGTTACTTTAAAATTTAAACTTTCTCTAAATTCAGGACGTTTATACATTGACTCTAATTGTGTTAAAACGAGAATTTCTAAAAAATAATTAATTTGGGAATCATTGCATTTATCACAAAATTGCATTTCTAATTTCGAAAAACATTTCGAACAATAGAAGTGGCGTTTGAGTGGTGCACTTATGCAAGCAAGAAATTTTTTCAGTTTGTAGATAGAAGTTACACATTTATGAGGTTGAATACAGTGCAAAGCAACGATAGAAAGAATGCTGGCTAATAATGCTCCTTTAACAACATGTCTTAATGCGAGAGTGAAAATTGATAAAATACTCTCAGCAACAGTAAGAGGTGCTCCAGGATATAAAGGTTCATTAGGATCGTCTGATAATTCATTATCGCTATCTGTTGATTGGTCACTTTCGTCTTCACTTTCAGTTTCAGTTGTTGAAAAGTATTCAGAACTTGCGTAAGATTCATTCTCGGAGAATAATTCTTGTGTATCAAGATTGTGAACGCCGCCATGTACGTGTAAATCATCTAGTTTTAACATAATACATTATATAAAAAATTGCAGATAATTGATTAAAAAAATGATAAATAAAAAATTAAATTAATCTAAATTTTTTATTTGTACTAAATATATGTTATAATTTTATAAACGATTTAGCTATTTATTAATTAATTATTTATTTAAATAGTATCATTTGAAATTACATAATATTCTTAAAAAGATGAGTATATAAAAGAAGTGAGAGTCCGAGACAAAGAATAGTAAACAAGTACAATGTTTTTAAAATTTGTAATGTTTTTTAGATTAAGATGCGCTTCTGCAAGCTTTTTTGCATAACCATTTCAAACTTGGTAATTTTGCATTTTGGTAAAGAGACATTCTTTTTCTATAATTTAAATTGAAATTATGAAATTTTAAAATCATTTTTAGTGTCGAAAGCACTGTTATTAAAAATACTATGTAAAATTATGAATAATTTAAGTATATAAATATTGTTAGAATTAAAAATATCGTTATTATATAAATTACCATCACTATCACCGGTCGACGATTCAACATTTAAAGGCACTTGGCGTATTTCGTTAAAATTTTTGTTATTATTCGTGCAATTCACACCGATTTCATTATTTTCATATGCAATTGCATTACAAATATCATCTTTCGTATTTTCTGAAACACTTTCACTGTCATCGCTAGTAGAAATTTCATCTAAAATTTATTTAAAAATGAGTAATACAAAGTGACTTCACAAATCAAATAAAACTTTTATTTCTTTCCACTTTTCTATGTAGAATTACACCTAGAGCAAAAACGTATACCTTCTGTATTGTTACTTGAGCTAGATTCGCTATCATTATCGCGAGTTGCACTTCTGAAACCTAATTTTAATAAGCGATATTTTGTAGCTCGAGAGTACGACTTGAATGACTGCTTCTTTTTAGGCATTACTACTTTCTTTTGATTCGTTGTTATATGCTATAGCTTTAAAAAATTATACATTATCTGATTCTTATTAAAATTACATTCTTTTTGCTTTAGTTTAAAATATTACATGTGTTAGAATAGCAATAAATCTTTCTCGTTATATGATGTCAGCTTGACATTTAGTCGAATCAAAAAACGATCTGCAAGCTCACAGAACGATACTCACTTCACAGTGAACACATTCACATCATAAACAAATGTTCTTTGTCTTGAAAAACGAATTGACGTAAAAACTATGTACGCTTTAATTTTATGGCTCGATTCTAAAGAGGTAAGTGTTTACCTAAAGAATGTATTCGAGAGAAAGACGGAAAGCAGTGCCAAGCAAGATGGAAAAATAAATGGTACGATGCGAAGATATTGACGTTAAGTGGTAAGTAAATAGTCAGGTTAATAATCCTATGATTGAACATTTTAAATAATGAGCCATTATTAATTATTTATATATGTAAATGTTGTTTTAATAATAGCTAAATTATATATATTGTAACGGTTTTGCTATTTTTAAATATAAATACAAAAAGATAATAACAATTAACTACCGTTAAAATAATAGTCTCATTTACACGATCGGCCGCTCAATAATAATACGACTATAATAAGCCGTATAGGCGGAGGTGGCGGTAATCTTTACTTAGCGAAACGCGAGAAAAAGGGGTAAACAACTAAATAAGCAACAATGCAATATTCAATTAATAACAAAAATAAATGTATTCGGGAAAAAAGTAATCCAGGCGCGTCGCAGCGCGCGAAACGCAGGTCGATGTATACGCGAAATAAATAAAGAGAGAAAGAGAGAGAGAGAGACTACAAGACTGGCACTTACAGTGCTTGAGCCGCGATCGATGATTAAACAACCAGGTGAAGTCTGCGTAGTCGCTACCCTTTAGCTTCCTGGGCTGCGTCGTCGCCAAACAAACCAATATAACTCCACTGGTTCACCAGCACAGCACCAGGATCACAAGCACGGGGCGATCAAAATATGGAGAGAACAAATCACAAGGTTTCTCACGACAGTTGAAATTAATCGCACGGTTGAATTTTAATCTCTCGACGGTTGAGTTTAATCTAAGTGCTCTCGCACTTACGAACCGAAAAACTCTCTCTCTCTTTCCCTACTTTTACCTTTACGAAGGTCCGCGAAAATCGCCGAAAATCGTCTAACGTCGACCTGTAACATCTGTAAAGATTAATACACAGGCTAGACAGAGAGAGAGAATGTAACGAGCAATGTAATATAATCAAATATTACATTGATTCGTTACAATATATATATATATATATATATATATATATATATAAAGTAATAAAATTCATTAAAGTAACGCACACAAGTATTTATTTATAATCAATAATTATTTTTCTAGAAAATAAAACTTGGTTAGAGTCACTAAACGTAACTACCGACGGTGATATTCTCGTAGACAAACCTATGGAAAGTGACTCATTATTAAAAAAACGACAATTAGCAAAAGATTTGTCCACTTTGAAAGCTACGCAAGACAGTGTAAGACACATGGAATTTAGTAAAATACTGAAAGGAACTTCTGTATTTGAGAAAAATGAAAATCAAGGAGCTGCGACTGATAGCGATTTTGAAACGTATGTATATTATTTATTTTAATTCGAGAAAACATCTAGCTAATCTAGGTATTTATTTATTTCTTTATGATTTCATGTTCTTTAGAAACTTCAACGATGGACAACAAACTGAAACCCTAGCAAATAATAAAGGCAAAAGATGCTTTTGTTCCCAACTCATAGAAGGTAATTGTTATTTAATAAAATTTTCTATTTAATAATTTAATTAATTTTCTATATAACCAATTTTATAAACTATCATATATATATGTAGATTTTTACTCATTATATTGGATATCCACAAAACTAAATATTTATAAAGTTATTGACCTAACATGTACGATTAACAATAATCAATAAATATTTATTTTGTACAATAATTAATTAGCTCTTTGTTTCAGTTACCGATGATGACGTAAATACAATTAATAATTTTCTTTCCCTTATGAAAAAAGTTAAAATTAATAGTCAAGCAGATGATACATGCATTGTAAAACAAAAAGTATGTATACACATTTATTTATTTAAAGTATTCTATTACTCCTAACCTAAATATTTTCAATAAAAAACTTTTTACTTTTGTTTCAGATCGATAAACAAAAATCAAAGGATATGATTAACAACGAATCAGTGAGTTGCAATCTATATTAAATATATTAAATAAAATTATAAAAAAATTTTTAAATATATAGTTTTTAAATACGATTTGCCGTTCAGGTACCCATTTTCGAAGGATCAACTGTACATTACAATGGAAACGTGATCTTATTGCAGAGAATTATAAAAAAAACCAAGGGATATGGTAAGAAAATTATTAATAGAAATTCTTGGAAAAGAAAAATGTCTCCAACTGGCAAAAACGGATACGAACCTATTCCTGAGGACATGTATGAGGACATAGAAAGTAAGCTTTCAAAAATAAATTTTATATTGTATTTTAAATTATGTTTCTTTTATAAATTTATCAATTTTTAATGCAGTGTTTGTTCATGAGAAAACGAAAAAATCTTTTCGCCTTACTCATGATGAATATCGACAGTGTATAACCGCAATGTGTGCTACACTTCATAACCCGAAAACGACAGGAAAAAAAATAAGCAGAGAAGTAACAAAAGATGCCAATGAAGAAAACCAGGCAATAAGAAAAAAAAAGTCGGTTTAAAGATAGATTAAAAACAGAAAATGAAAAAGAGAATAGTGATAATGAAGAAACAAATATTGAAAGTGAAAATCAAAAAGCAAACGAAACAGACGAACGGATTAAAAAACTAGAAATAATGTTAACCAAGCTCAAGAATACAAGGAGAGAAAAGAGGAAAATAGACGATGCAACAGAAAATTCTCCATTACAAAAGAAGAACAAATAATTAATATAAAGTTTATATTTTGTTCATTCAAATTCTTTATTTTAAAGTTACTTTATTTGTTAAAACTTTGAAAAATTGTTTTAAAAAGTTCAAGTTGTTAAATTGTATTAAGAAATAAAATTTGATTTAAAACATTGTAAAACTATTAAATAAGTTTAGTCTGTTCATTTAAATGTAATAATATTAATTTATATTTGACAAAACTGTAACTATTTGAGAAAAGCTTTTAAAACATTACAACAAAATTAAAATTTTAACATAGGTTACCCAAACTTTATCGAAACTTTGTAGAAATGCCAAAAAAAGTTTTCCAAACTTGTGGCAACTTTTACAAAACATTCAAACTAATAAAATGTTAAAGTTACATTTACGCAAAGTTTTGGCGAACTTTGCTTAAATGTAACTTTAACTTATGCCTAAACTTCGACTCAAAATAATTTTATTTCTTAAGTTTGGCTCAGTCTCATTGATTAAGTTTAGCCAAAACTTTGGATGTACCATAGTTTCGGCAAACTTTTGGTTAAACTTTTTCTTTTTTACGCGGGCCCGCGTAAAAAAATTAAAGTTTATATGAACCTTATATAAACTTTAGATTTGGCTAAACTTGATATGGGGTTGGCCAACGAGACTGAGCCGAACTTGTGTAACTGACTGTATCAAAAGTGTATCAAAAGTTCATCTGAAATTAATATAAAGTTTTTATAAGGTTTTGTTACAATTACTGACAACTAAAATAAAGTTTATACTAAGTTTAACCGAACTCAATATCAACGTGATATCAAGTTCAAGTATATAAAGTAATATAATGTTGATATTAACATACCCAAAGCAAAATTTAAAAAATCTTCTTTAACTGACATCAGTAAGTATACATCGGTTAGAAAAATGGATATTTGAGATGTAACCAAAAAATTCGAACCTGCCACTGAAAAGTGTTGTCCATTTCGTTAGTCTTGAAGACATAACCTGAAAGAAGAAAATTAAAAAAACCACAAAGTATCTATGTTTACATATTAAAAGATTAATTAAAACATAATTAAATACATAAAATTTTCAATTTAAATAGAAAAAACTTATCTGATGCAGCGGTTCAAAATGAATCTTCATGTGTCGTATTTTCTATCCTGACATCGTTGTCCGGATTACGCCTTAATACATACACCGATCGTGCAACGATGCTCTGTCAACTCGTTTAAACGGCGACTCACGATTATTACAATTGCAGTTATTAAACTGTCAGATTTGAAAAAATAACCTGATCTGCAGGTCCCTCTCGCGCCGCATTCGCAACGGTACTGACGAATCGGTTAGATATCGATAAATTTGCCGATGAAAAAAACAAAACAATGTTGTTTTGGCAACTAATCCTAGCGTCAGTTCATTTGCAAGAGCAGCGCGAAAAGGATCAGCGGACTAGGTTATATTTTGCGAATCTGAACGATTGTTTGTGCAATTGTAATAATCGTGAGTCGTCGTTTAGTGTGTAAACGAGTTAACAGAGCATCGTTGCGCGATCGATTTTTTCGTATGTCTTGTATTTAGTTTTTAATACTGTATTATTTTTGTTGATAACATATATAAATACCAATACGATTTCAGTTATATACTCGAAGAGCGCCGTTTTACAATCAGCCGTAAACAATAAGATATCACAGAAATTGAAGTTAAACTATATATAAATATAAATAACTATAAGTCAGATTGCACAAACTTAATCACAGATATGCTAGTCGTCTAAATTTGAATAATAAGTTTTCACAGCATGCTTGAAACAGTACAGTGATGGAGAATATTTAATAGTATTTGCAAGAGAATTCCATAATCTTTCACCCTGTACACAAAAAGATTTACCCCTTAACTCAGTACGAGACTGAGAAACAAAAAGGTCGCCAACATTACCCCTAACCGGGCGAGTCAATTGTCGCAATTTAAACATTTCTGCTAAATATGAAGGTACCTCAATGTTAATTAACTTATACATAAGGACAGAAGCAAAATAGTGTCGCCTTGTGTCTGTACGTAACCATTATAACTGTCTAAGGTAGGGGGTGATGTGAACTTCTCGTTCCAGCTTAAAAATTTATCTTATGCAGGAATTCTGCTCAACTGAAGCATCGGATAGAACAATAGAACAGTAGTCCAGGTGAGGAAATATCAGTGATTGCACCAGACGTTTACGCTGGTCTACAGTGATGCATTCAGAAAATGTGCGAAGAGTATAGTGTCCTATGAATCTTCTTTGTAACGTGATCGACGTGTGCCTTCCACGACAAATTACGGTCAAGCCCGACCCCGAAACTGATGACTGACTCAGAGAAGGGAACAAATACACCCTCACTCAGCTGTACACCAGGCAACCCCATTTTGTCCAGATAGCTAGAAAAATAACGGGAACCTTATATAATGAAATTATCACCTGTGTCTTGCTGGCATTGAGCTGAAGCCCAGATTCAGATACCCAAACAGAAACATTCTTGCGACCACAGATAATCTATGAATACCTCGCACTACATCACTCTAAGGAACCTGCAGATATATCTATAAATCGCCAGCATAGAGGATATGGTTGACTTCCTCAGAGAATAATTTCCCCACTTCATTCGTGTACAGGCAGAAAAGTAAGGGTCTAAGAACAAAGCCCTGAGAAACGCCAAGATTAGTATATATCCAATCAAATTTATCAGTTTTCGAAATTACTTGCTGTTTTTTGCCCAGTAAGTAGGAGTGAATTCAGTGAAGTGCATAGCGAGAAAGTCCTATCCCAGCCAATCTGCGTAACATAATGACAGGAGAAAGAGTGTCAAAGGCCTTGCTAAAGTTATATAGAATAGCGATTGTCACATATCGCTTGTCGAGACCATGTCTAATATCCTCTGTTAATTTCAGCAATGCAGTTGCAGTGCTGTGGTGTGGTTAAAAGCTAGTCTAAAGAGAATCCAAAAGCTTCCTTTGGGTAACAAATTCAAAGAGCTGCTCATGGGCAAGCTTTTCAAGGACCTTAGATAAAAAAGACAGAAGCGCAATAGGTCGAAAATCGGATGGCGTACAAGGTGCCGACTTTTTCTTTAAAGGCACAAACTGAGCTGCCTTTCAAGATGCAGAAAAATCACCTGATTTAAAAGAGACATTGAAAAGCTTTACGAGAAAGGGTCCCAAGATAGGCAAAGCGTTAGCAACCACGCTCTGGGGAATTCCATCCATAACCTTAGCTGCGAAGAGTAGTGGGAAACTGCCAGAACTACATTACAAAATGTGACAGGTTTAAAATGAAACCCGCTTTAAGAGACAGTCTCTATCTCACTGCGAATCAAATGTACAGGCAAAGAGGAAGACTGAGACACTCGGGCAAAGTGCAGCTTAAGTTCATTCAAGGAAAACCTATTGAGGCTCTCACTTGAAACTGGTAGCAATCCCAGGATACACAATACGTGCCAAAAGTCACCTCCATTGTCCAGCGTATAGGCGACCTTAGATGCAATGTACTTAGTACGTTCGTGTTGAACCATATTCTCAATTTCCTTACGAAGACCAATAAATTCCTTCTGAAAAGCAGAGAGGTGCGTGCTCTTGTATCGACTTATGACGGCATCACGTTTCCTACGCAATCGCAAAATATCCGGACCCATCCAGGGGAGGTTGCGCTTTCTGGGAATAACCACACTACCATGGATACCTTAGAAATTAAACAGATTTATACACTATCTTGGAGGTACTGTTATAGCGCGTTGGGTATTATATTGAAAATTTAGTTTATTTTTAAATATGATTATAATTCATAAATAGAAAACTTTTACCAAAATTTAGTGTAATAAAATAAGAATAAAAATGATAAAAAAATAGATACATATTAAATATTAACTGTAAATTTTAAACTATATGAATTCTTTTAAAGTTTGGATTTATATTTAAATAATTATAATTAATGTTAATGAAAAAGTAACTTACCAAAAATAGTAAAGTGCATATGCTTACTAAATTCTAGTGCTAAGTAACTACTTATTAAAATGTGGATTATTTTAAGCGGATCTGAATAAAACTTTACCTCCTAAAATTATTTTATTTAATGGCGAAATGATTATGGTCCAAAAGTTCTATGTCATTAATATTTTGTACTTTTAGAGTAATAACACCTTTTTCTTAAATAAATAAATTTTTGGTACTTATTTTAAAGAAGGATTTATATTATTTTAGCAGCATATAAATAATAACCTGTTTCTATTTCCAATTATATCCAATTTATTTTTCCCTTTAGTTACAGAGCCCATATATTTATTTTGATTATTATAAACAAATTCATTCTTAAATAACCTTCTGTTTCTAATAAATACATACTTGTTAATTAAAAATATTGTTTTATATAAATATACATTATCTACTCATTTATATATCCATACAATTTTGAAATTTTAATTTAAAAAATATTTAAATTAAATGCTTCTAAATTAATAATTTTTGAAAAACTTTTCAAATGAATTCTCTCGAAATTACGAATGATTTCACAGTTCATGTTGTACTATATGTGAAGTAAGTGACTTGGTTTGACGAAAAATTGGCACTCTTTATTATATATTGATTTATGCAAATCCTGCACTCAGAACTATTTCAAGGAAACAGAAGGGTTTTTAAAAAATCATACATCTATCGTAAAAAATTATTGCAGTAATATTTTTCGGTATTTAAGCGTGTAGAAAATTAAATTGGAAGTAAAAGTCTAAAGGGTCTACGACTTTCGGTTATAACAATTCTTGCATTATATTAGCTCTTGATAATCTTCTTTATGAAAGCAGATACGATTTTCGAGGTATAATTGGGCTACTTCCTATACTGCGGTGTTCGTTTCCATCAAATCTGTAAATGAATACAGTTAACTAAGACGCGAATATGGATTTTATGTTATTATAGTTCTGTAGTTTCAGGTAAGCCTGATTTTTTTTTTAAATTCTTTAAGTCGGTTAAACGTTGATTGATCAGCAAATTTTTCCCTTTCTTGGGTAGATATGGTACCTTTGCCAAATTATAATTGGGCTAATTCTCCGCCTTTAATGTATAGGTCTAATAGATATCGCATACGCTTGTTGTTAAAGAAAACTCAAGATCAATTAGTAATGAGGAAAGTCTGCGTTTTTTAGAAGGAAGCATAGTAGTCGGTTATTATAAATATAAAGGAAAAGAAAATGAAAGGTTTTAGTTATCTGGTTGTCGTAAAGACGGTATGTATGGCTCTCTTAAAATGGGGTATAAACTATTACCAGTATTAATTCGCTCACTGTCTTAGTTTTTTAGTTCGATATTTTCCGTGTCTTCCTCCTTGGAAAGGGCTTTTTCGGAACGGGTGTTCATAAGAGACGTATTTTGAGAACGGTGGCTTCTGGCGTTAGGACCATGCTCCAGATAGAATAATAAATGCGTTAGTGAGTTTCAACAAGCACCTACAATATGTATACACCATCCATATAAGCTATGTAAGGCATACCCGTGTAAAATAGTATCTACAGTAAATTTAATTGTTTTGATCTTTAAAGAGTCGGAAAGCCGATATATCGGCTCATAAACATAATGCTAGGATACCTCTTTATCCTTAAGTAAATTGATGTCCTAGGTTCGTATCTGAAGTTGGTTTGACCTTATCACTTCAGAGTCAAAGTCAACGAAAATCATTTGAAAATAAAACCTAGCAATATGGTTTAAATCATTGCAGAAGATATATATTTATGTTTTTGGAGTCACTGAACTTTTTCTTTTACTTTATTTTGACTTCAAATAAAAAAAGAGATAAAGATTTCTTCAAGGTCAGGTTGAGAATATACCCAGGGAAATATTTAAAATTCGTTTTTATGATTTTGAGAACGCTTGACACTGAATTTTTTCATTCAACCAATCGCATTTCTGTCAAAATCATTATTCAGATAAATTTCTGAATCTATTCTCGTGAAAGTAGTTTGCCAGTAAAATTACAGAAATATTTTTTGCTAGAAACGTATACATCATCATAATTTAGATCGTACAATTATAACTATAAATTTATTCTAGAAGAAAAAATAGTGAATAGGGAATAATGCTAGATTTCTGAGCATACGCATGAGATAAGCAGATCATGTATTTCTATCTATTCGTTTTCAAATAGCATCGTAATAATAAACAACGTAGTAACGTAGTTCAAACAGTATTTTAACATGATCGTATAATAGAAAGACACCAGATACAAAATCATAGAGGATACACTTGACAAAAACGTATACTGTGACATAGGTCACTTATAGAACGCCTGCATACAGGCAACCTCCGACGCGGAAGAGAGGCTACTTCTACACTCGACCGCTACGTGATAAAACACCGTCGTTGAGCGTCCTGACACAAGAACAGTCGTTTCAACGCTATAAGTCCGGGGAAAAGGCGAGACTCGACGATGCGCTTGCGACAAGCTTTTGCTAACCGTTACTCTACCATCACTCTACCGTTACAATACTTTCGTACTTTTGATTCCATTGTTTCAGTTGAATATCTTCTCTCATTGTTCACTTTCATACATATTTTTACTATCTTGCCTGTGGAATACCTTTTGATTTTGAGTTGGTCTTTCAGCGTAACAACTCATAGAGTCCATCACCTGTCTACAACAGAAATTTCCTCCCTTGAACCAAAATAATGAGTGCTTGGAGTAGTGGTGATTTAGAACCAGAAGAGGAGTATGCTGACGATAGGACTGGTGAAAAACCTTTGCATTGATGAAAGTTTCATGCTGTGGAAAGAAAAATTGAAGTTCAAGCAATATTTACCCTTGAAAAGACACAGGTTTGATATAAAATTTTTCGACTTGGTTGTTTGTGAGACTGGATTCTTATTATAATTCATTATCTATACAGGAGCTGATACAGATTATGAAAAGCTTGATTTGGGAATCTCTGAAGATATAGTAGTTGATTTCCTAACACCATATTTCAACAAAGGTCACGTTATTTTCGTAGATAATTGGTAATCGTCTCCTCAATTTATTTATTTTCTCCTTCACAAAGATACTTGTATGTGTGGAACCGTGAAGAAAACCAGAAAAGGAATGCCCAAGCTTCTCAGTAAATTGAACCGAGGTGAAATTGATGTAGCCCATACCGATTCTTGGTTAGCAATAAAGTGGATGGACAAAAAAGAAGTTTACATGATAACAACAGTTCATGAAGTTGGTTACACAAGTATAGGGAAGAAACATTGGAGTACTAATAAAGATATTATAAAACCAATATGTATAGTGGACTACAATAAAAATATGGGAGGGACTAACAACATAGACAGACAACTTTCATTAGCAGAAACGATTAGAAAATCTACTGAATGGTATCGAAAACATTGTTTTCACTAACTTGATTTTGTTCTGGTAAATTCTCATACATTGCATAAAATGAAAAGTACCACTAACAAAAATATTTCTTATCCTGATTTTCGTTTAAAAATGGTGAGAGGCTTACTGGGGATAAATTCTGATGACTTGTGTTATTCATGTTAGTCGAATGACTCTAGATTTACTGCGAAACACTTTCCTAAGAAAATTGATCAAGGGAAAAAGAAAGAAGGTAATTGTTGTTTATGTCTCATGAATAAAACCAGACATCGAAGCATTTATGAATGTAAAACTTGTCAAATTGTTCTATGTATAGATCCGTTTTTTGAAACTTCTCACACCAAGGAAGTCTTACCTTGATGAAGTTGGAAAAAATTATAAAAATTAAAAGAAAGTCATAAATTTATGTTATCAATAGATTAATACAGATCTTAGAAGAGCAATATGAGAAGAATACAAAATAAACTTCTGAAAAAATGGAAAAATGTATAAAAAATTAAAAAATGTATAAAAAATTAAAAAATGTATAAAAAATTGAAAAATGTATAAAAAATTAAAAAATGTATAAAAAATGGAAAAATGTATAAAAAAATTTAAAAATGTATAAAAAATGGAAAAATGTATAAAAAATTAAAAAATGTATAAAAAATTAAAAAATGTATAAAAAATTGAAAAATGTATAAAAAATTAAAAAATGTATAAAAAATGGAAAAATGTATAAAAAAATTTAAAAATGTATAAAAAATGGAAAAATGTATAAAAAATTAAAAAATGTATAAAAAATGGAAAAATGTATAAAAAATGGAAGAATGTATAAAAAAATTGGAAAATATAAAACAAAAAAAATAAAAAAATGAGCTACATTACTCTTTACGCCACGTCGTCAGCTCTGGGTAAAGCAAAAGGAGAGCAGAAGGCCTAAAAACTCCACATTTCTAAAACAAAAGCACGATTTAAAACACATAAACCCTGAGATGTCCATATACCCAGAAGAATGAGTATAATTATGCCTATTCACAATCAAACAGGTGTCAGATTCAGATGTAGCACCTCGGGATACTCTAACATATAATTTTTGTTTGAATATATATACTTTCTGAATTTGACCTTGAATGACCGTGATCATGACCAGTTATGACCGATTAAACTCCACATTTGGATGCAGCACAGCTCAAAATCTAAAAATATGATTTTATTCCTGTCTTACCAAACTAAAAATTTTTCATGACCCTCCAGGGCCGGAGACCCGATATATCGGCTCCGTCCAGTATAGGAACATTGTACATATTTGATGGATGATACAAGACATGAATTTGGGCACATTCAAAGAGGTTTCGAAACTTCAAAATCCGGCCCTTTAAAGGTTAAGTAAGATTAATATCGTTAAGAAGGCTGCGCTCGTTCATCCCAAGATTATGAACTTTCCTGATACTTTACTATTTGCACTAATATTTTTCATCTAACATGTGCATATAAAATAAATCTTCATTGGTGTTTTTTAATTTTCCGTTCATTGTTAAATCAATGCATTTAGTACAGCGGACTTTTCGTTGGGAAAATAAATATAAGTCCATCATTTTTCTATATCAACATACTTACATATACCACTATTTGCTAGGTCAATTGGACTTCTACAATTCCAGCTTTGTTAAGTTTGTGGTTTAATAATGTTGGGTGAATTCTGGAAAGTTAGTTTTGGTAGTATTTTGTTCTATGTAGAGACGAAATTGAACAAGACCGATAGAATAGTATCGCAAATTGTTTTCGTACTGTATTCCGTAATAATTGTTTTACGAATCTTATTAAACATTCCCACCAGCCAACAGATGGTAGATTGAAATGCCAATGTATACATTTTACCGAATTGTAGTCCGCTATGTATTACCAACGCAATTTATCAACTTCGTTTTTTGTACCCAAAAAATTAGTTGCATTATCACAAAATACGTCCTAAGGTCGCCCAGGCCTCGCGACAAATCGGCTAAAACCCTTAATAAATGCGGTTGCTGATAATAAAGACAGAAGTTCTAAATGTATGGCTCTATATACAGCGCATGTAAATTAACAAACATAGACCTTTTGATTACACTTTAAATACAATTATCCGGCTAAATCTACCCCGATCATTTCAAAAGCAGCCGCATCTCTAATGCGCTCTACAGGTAAAGGCGCTAATACCCTCCAATCGCTTAGAAGAGTAACGTTTACATTTTATACAGTTCAATTTTACACATCGAGCTGTACGGCGGACAATTTGTCAACCTGCGTGCCCTAAATTGACATGTTCTTCCTCGATAATATGTTGTACTATAATATACGACAAGTCTAATATAATTGGGCAACGAAAATTTTCAGTATCTTCGCGATAAAACAATTTTGTTTTTATATGTAACAGACCACGTTCGTCCCTAAACAATACAATATCGGTTAAACGAGCGAGAATGGTGACAGCCAACAACTCCAACCGTGCGATGGGTATTTTCTCTGTAGGCGCAACTCGTGACTTTGCTGCTATCAGTTGCACCACCATTACGTTCTCATCATTTTCTGTGCGTGTAAAAATAGCTGCTGCATAATCCACTCCCATTAGAAAATGCTAAGTCGTCATCATCTTTATTCCATATAATACTTAAAACAGAGGTTATGTTATCATAGTTATTGTCACCAGTGTACTCCTACTCTTGAAGTTCAAATCCACCTTAGAGTTCACGCGTGTGAATAACTGCATTCCATCATTCTTTGTATAGTATGTCAGCTTTCTATAGTATCAATCTTTTTTCCGATATCCTGTTTAAATGATGGTTAATAGTCGCAATTAGTAAGTACGGACTACAGGTCATGTCAAAAACGACTAGTTTATGTTGAAAATTTATAATATCTCCGTCGCGCTGCCAAAAAGATCGGAGATAATTTCGTTCTTGAGGAGCCAACTCAATCTGTAGGAAGACCTTTCTGATGTCCGATATCACTCCTATATCGTATATTCGAAATTTCAATGAAATAGACGGAATAAGTTCGATCAGGTTTGGCCCTTTTTCCAACCATTGATTTAACGATGGGATGTCTCTCTTTCTAGCCGATGTATAAAACACTTGTCGAATTTTAGTGATATTGCTGGTCATCTTTATTACTTGACGATGCGACAAACGGTGAGAAAAGTCCCTCAGTTCACTCAGTGGCACACTTTCAATGACGTCCCTTCTCTCCCATTCTAAAAAAACATTTTCATATTTATTAAAAAGATTATTTTTCTTTAAATTTTTCACAGCTGAACGTAATGAATTTGCGATAATTTTCCTATCCATTTCGAATTGTTTCATTAATATATTATGATATAATTTACCCATTTCCTTTTTGATATTTAATTAAAACAAATTTGGAATTAACGTAGGTGGAAAGGGCAATATTGTTTAAATTAATATTATAATTTGATGCGAAGTATTCTTCGTCGGGATTTTCTAAAATGAGTAGTTTAGGGTGTTCGGTTTTTATTAATGAACTAACCGAAATCTTTAAAAGCGAAAGTTAATTCATCCGTTTCCAATACATATAGAGGTCTTCTTTCGCAATCCTGCTCCATGACTCGGGCTACGTAACCGGCATATAAATTTGTGTATTTATTGGCGTCGCAATTGCCTGAAGGTACCGCGGACCAAATGGCTTGCCCGTAAAAACTATCTATGCATTCCCCTAAATTATAGATTCACGTTGTGTCGCTTTCTAGGCGTATTTTGTTATTGTTTAATTCAACAGATTGAACTAGATTGAATTTTGTGGTTAGCAGCTATGGCGAAGTGAGGAATCCTTGATCCAGGGGGTCCGAGCCAGTAAGCCAGCAGTCAGCCTACTGTGAAAATAATAGCATCGATATTAGTATAGGCTAGTGATATGGAGGACAAGGATACAAAGAAAACACATAAAGCTGTATTTTAGTATTACATATGTACCATAAAATGACAAACATAGTGTACAACTAATATATAAAAAACACATAGATAAACGCACACCTTAGCGCAACCCCGACACCCAAGCAATTCCCTGGAGCTGTAAATTTATCGAAGCGGCGACCTTGAAGTACGACGTCAACATGAATCGAGGCGTCTACGGGTAATGAGATTGTCGATACCACAACGAAGTTGACGCCACGCACGAGTTTATTATTTTCGCTGCTGACGGTATCGCCGAGTACCGGAGATCCCTGATTCCCTTACTTTTCTTTCCCTGCCCCTACAGCGAATTGTGGTAGCGGAAAACCTAGGTAAATACCTGCGATAATCCGGAAGTTATCATTTAAGTTCTTGTTGCGTATAAACATGTCTGGCGCCCACCCCATTACGTGTATTGTTTCGTTAGTAATAAATACCTTTATCATTTTAGTTAGCATAATCATTCACCTGCACCCTGATCCCTACTGCAGACATGTTTATACGCAACAAGAACTTAAATGATAACTTCCGGATTATCGCAGGTATTTACCTAGGCTTTCCGCTATATATATATATATAGTAGGGAGGCTTCGCCCCCCTGCGCGCTTCGCGCGCCAAACCCCTATTTTTATTTTCGAAAAAGGTTTTTCGTAATAAATTTATTTTAAATAATGTTTTAGATTATATTACTTTTTCACTACCATGGACATCTTAGAAATTAAACCGATTCACACAACACCTTGGAGGTACTGTTATAATGCATTGGGTTTTATACCATGTAATGGTAAGTGATATTCACTCACCATTATACGAATTAGGTAGGTAAACACGAGCGCTATATATAGATATAGGTATAGCCAACGACTCGAACGGCTGATACCCGCGCAATGATATAGTCAGAATTCGGGAGAGAGTCGCGCGACACGTGTGACGAGATATCCCGATTAAATTATATTTTTTTATCTATAAGTTTTCCGTGGAGTCTTACCGGTTGTTTTTGATCGCGATACCGTTACATGGCACCAAACTAAGTGAAGAAAAAAATCTTTAGACGTTAGGATAGTCGATTGCGCGTACACGGCGCACAACAAGGGAATAGGAACGGACCGGAATTGAATTGTTTAAACATATGCTCGGTTGATTTACGTGTGATTAGTGATTAATACGTTAGTTACGTTGATTAATGTATTAATTATTGTCGACAATTGAATTAATTGAATTGCAATTAATTTCAATTAATAAATTATTGTGTTTGACAATAATTTAAATAATTTTATCGGATTTTCTTCGTTTTTTTTGTTTTTATCTGGAAGAAATCCGAAGTCGACAGTAATATAATTTCTTTTTGATAATTGTTGACACACGTAGATTAGAATAATTTCAGATTTATTTATTTATATGAGATAGAATGGTTTGAGGTCCGCGATTTAATAACACGTGTCCCTGATTCCGTATAGGTTAGTCGGAAAATTAGCGAATGCAATTTTTGCGACTTAATAAAAATTCTTAATACCTGTGCAAGAGTGTGATTTTTGAAATTTGTTTAAGTTATAATTTTGACTACGCGTATCGGCTCTCGCGTCATAATAAAAATTGTATTTAATTTTTTTTTGTGTAATACGCGATTGTAAGAGGTCACTGCGTTAGATATTCTATATAGTTAGGTAGAAATATATTTATTTATTAATTTATTTGTTGATCATTGATTAATTTATGTATTAATTTGTTGACGAATTTATTTAATTTTAAGTATATTTGCGTGCGCTGGTGACCGAGAGCAGAGCATAATCCGTTTGCTTCCTCATTTTATCGGATTAAAAAATTTTTTTTATTTGTTTATTATTTCGTTTGATTTATTTATTGTACAAAAATTTTTTTTGGTCTCGTTGAAAATCGGGTACAATATTTTAAAATAAATTAGACTGAAACGCGTATAACAAATTTAAATTGAAGGTGAAATTTAATTTACTTTGTTAAATAGTTGTCAAAATTATAAAATTTTTTTTTACAAGCAAGTTTCAAATTGGTGAGCGTAAGGTGTTTATTTAAAAAGGAAAAAGATCACAATCTTCAACACAGTGGCCTAATAATTAGTAGCTTAACGCCACCTAGTGTTGAATAACCGAACCTTGCACAAGCACCTGCGGAAGCGGTTTTTTTATTTTTTTGTTAAGAAATCGGCGATAGTTTTAAGATAATATGGCAGAATCGATGACTGACCAGATTGACAACTGGATTGATACTCAATCCGGTGAACAGATAAAGGCTCACCTCGAGTCGTTCAAGATGCGGGTTGACGGCCCAAATTATAAGAGAGCCGAGCGTCTCCAACGGTGGTTAATGGGAAATTATACGGCTCGGATTGGTTTGAGGCTATGTTCGCCCAGAATCCGGCATTACCTGATCCGGATTCTGATCCAAATATTGTCGAAGTTTTACAACAGACTCTTGCGCTGGACGTTCCAGACATAGAAAGGCAAGAGACAGATGCAGATGCTGAGGTAGATCAGCATGCAGAGGATCAACAATCCGAGATTTCCAGCCAAGAAGCTAACAAAGAGGAGTGGATCACGCTAGTGTCTACAGGCGGCGCACAGTTTGAGATACCAGAGATATTTGCTGCGATGTTGACGTTGCAGTTGAAGCAACAGGCCGTCATGTCAGCACGGATGAAAGATTTGGAGGATCAAGTGAGTGCTCTGAAAATGGACTTCTACGCCCGCGATAGTACGCAGAGAACGAACACCAACAGTAATAGAGAGCCGAACCAACATGTCCGATTCCAGGATACGTATACGTGTCACACACTGGACGATACGGACGAAAGACCACGACAAGTGCAGGCAGAGTGCGATGGTTATCAAGCACCTCAAGCACCTGCTAGAGGAGCTTTGGGGAGGGGCGAGATATGGAGACAAGGTCAGCCTCCATATTCTAGCTCTCCCTACCCTAGTCGGATGGACTCGAACGTAACCGGCCAATCTACAACTAGATCAGTCGGGAGAGTGCGCGATGTCGGCGCAATTGTTCGTAAGTGGGAAGTTCGATTCTCTGGAGACAAAAGCCAGAGTATTGAAGCATTTCTTGCGCGAGTAGAAGATTGTAGGATACTCACCAACCTCAGCGAGGACGAGGTGTTACCGTCCATGTCGGAACTTCTCACCGATAACGCAGCTACGTGGTATCGGAACGTGAAGGATAGATGGCACTCATGGCAAGATTTTGTGTGATACGCCAAGATGTGGTTCGGGATGGGCCAGAATTATCAACAACGGCTCATCGAGGAGTCTAACGCTCGCACGCAAGGCGAAGATGAGCCGGTAAGGGATTATATTACCTGCTCGATTGCGATAATGCGTAAGCTCAAGCCGATTCCTGATGAACGGAGTCAGTTAGATCATCTGTACCGCAATATGCTACCTCAACTCCAACGGTTATTTAAGAGAGTTAAAGCTCGATTGATCGAGAGTTTTTTGCAATTGGCGTTGGACGCCGAGCAAACACTCGAGCGAGAATAGTTATATCGGCCGCCTCCCGCAGAAGAAGACTTGATGCTACCTGAATTAGCATATAAGTCGCGGAATAAGAAGCGACCGAACGCTAAACCACAGGTAGCAAGCGTAGCCAAGGAAACGAGTGAACCGACTCAAACAGATCTTTTGGAACGGTTCACCAAGATTCTTGAGGAGACACTAGTATCCGTTAAGACGAGTTGCCATACAGCTGGGGTGAGAGGCAAGATTGATGTCTCTAAAAGCAAGAAAACCCACAGATCACCTCCTCGGTTCAAATGGGGACAGAGGAAGGGTAGTCGTAAGAGTCCTGATCGACAGTCATCGAATGGCCATACGTCAAGAAACGACGAGAAGTTGAATGCCGGTGATAAGGAGAAACGTAAAGAGGTTGTCCCCAAGCCTATAGCCTGCAATATATGTGGCAAATTGGGCTATACAATTAGGACGTGTCCTGATTGTGCAAAAAAACGCACGGGGAAGCGGCTAGAGGGGACAGCCGCTGGTCCCGAGGTGGAGGGAGTCCCCGGAGAAGCGGTCGTAATCGTGAAATCTCGAGGCAGTCAAGCTGCAGAGATGCGTCAAGAAGATCTGACGATAAATGACCCCAAAGAGGTTAGGACGGATCCGGTCACGAGTAAAATTTTCAAAATTACTCCGAAACCGAACCAGCGAGTTTATAGTCCAGAAGATGAGACGCGCTGGTGGTGTCAAATCGATATCGGTGGATACCGGATCCGAGCGTTGTTTGATCCAGGTGCGTCAACAACGGTCATGGGTTTGAACGGTTTGCAGTTGGCAACCGCTCTTGGCAGATCCATTCTCGATAAGCAAGCGGGTAGTGCTAAGCCTGCGGATGGTAGCACACACCAGTTGTGTGGACATGTTATGCTACCTTTTACCATCGGTAAAGACACGCGAGATATACGGGTCGCCATTATGCCAAATTTAGATGCGGACTGCTATTTAGGAGTGAATTTTATTCGAGCATTCCGAGCAGTTCTAGACCCAGACTCCGACTGTTTATACTTCAAAGGGTCATCACAATTATTACAGCTGGAAGTGGCAAGTATTGAGAGTGGACACGCTTCGCTGTCGTCAGCGGGTGTGGCCGACGCGACAGAAGATGAGCGCCGACAACTGCGTGAACTTCTGGATCAAGTGCTGTCCAGTACTTTGCCAAAGATCGGCCGATCCTACAATGTTGAACATGTTATCGACGTCGGTTCAGCGCGGCCGATCAAACAAAGGTATTATCCCGTCTCGGACAAGATTCGAGAGGAGATGCATCGACAAGTTCAAGAGATGCTTGAGAGAGGCGTTATAGAACCGTCTAGTAGCGGTTGGTCCAGTCCAGTGGTGATGGCTAAGAAGGGCGAAAATGCAAGACGTTTTTGCATTGATTTCAGGAAGGTCAACGCTTTGACCAAACCTGATGCGTATCCTTTGCCGTTTATGCAGGATACTTTACGCAAACTCAAAAGAGTCCGATATATATCTACGATAGATATGAACTGCGCCTATCACCAAATACCTCTGCAAATGGAATCGCGCCCGATTACAGCATTTACGGTACCTGGGATGGGTTTGTTCCAGTTTACTCGTATGACCTTTGGATTGGCACATGCTGGCGCAACGTTTCAACGTATGATTGACCAGGTGATTGGACCTGCTCTCGAACCGAATGCTTACTCTTATCTCGACGATATCATTGTCGTGACGGAGACCTTCGAAGAGCACAAACTGTTGCTAAAGGAGGTGTTGACTCGTTTGACTGAAGCCGGTTTATCGGTAAACCGAGAGAAATGTGTTTTCTGTCAACCCGAAGTGAGATACTTGGGTGTGCGGGTCAATCGCGATGGGATAAGACCTGATCCAGCTAAAACGGAGCCGATTCAAGAATATCCGGCTCCCCGAAATCTCAAGCAGCTGAGACGATTCCTCGGGATGGCATCTTGGTACAGACGATTTATACCCGACTATGCTACGATAGCGGAGCCTTTAACACGTCTTACAAAGAAAGACCAAAAGTATGAATGGCTCCAAGAACAAGAAGGTGCATTTCAGCGACTCAAAGTGCTGTTGATGACGGCACCCCTTCTACAGACTCCTGACGAGAATAGCGATTATACCATTCAAACAGATGCTAGTGACACCGGTATCGGTACAGTATTAACACAGGTCGTTGATGGAGTAGAGAGAGTCCTGGAGTTTGCCAGTAGAGTACTCTCGCCAGCAGAACGCAACTATAGCGTCTCAGAACGGGAATGCTTGGCCGTAGTATGGGCAATTAGAAAATTTCGACAGTATATTGAGGGTTACCAGTTTAAGGTTATAACTGATCATAGTAGTCTTCGTTGGCTGTGCAATATACACAATCCAACGAGTCGGCTCGCCAGATGGGCATTAGAACTCCAGTCTCATAATTTTACATTGAGTACAGGAAAGGAGCTTTAAATTATGTCCCTGATGTACTTTCTCGCATGTATGA
This sequence comes from Theocolax elegans, assembly GCA_026168455.1. Taxonomy (NCBI): domain Eukaryota; kingdom Metazoa; phylum Arthropoda; class Insecta; order Hymenoptera; family Cerocephalidae; genus Theocolax; species Theocolax elegans. The sequence continues at coordinate 35,605,120 of CM047425.1, read as the reverse complement.
GGAAGACGAGCCGGCCATCGCTTCAGTTTCTTGGAGCCAAACTACGAAAGATCCTTGGTACCTCTCATGACTGAAAGACGTAACAGAGCGACCTAGAGATTTTCCGGAATGGAAGGTAATAGGTAACAATTTGTATTCGTACCGCGTCGATAACGAGTTAGATGACGTGATGGAGGATCAAGACTTGGAAACTGGTTGTACCAGAGGAGCATAGGCAAGCCATACTCCGTGAGTGACATGACGATCCAACTGCTGGTCACTTTGGTAGGGAAAAGTCATTTGCTAGAGTGGCTTAAATGTATTATTGGCCGCGGTACTACGCCGAAGTCGGAGAATATGTACGCAAATGTCAGGTCTGTCAACAGTGGAAGGTGGAGCAACGTCCTCCCATGGGTTTAATGGGTAGACGCGTGATAGACAAACCATGGCAAGTTGTAGCAGGTGACGTCACTGGCCCACTTCCGCGGTCGACACATGGTTACGAATACATATTGGTTTTTCAGGATTTGTTTACGCGCTGGATCGAGGCGGTCCCGATTCGGAAAGCTAATGCTAGGACCATCGTAAAAGAGTTGCATGAGCGAGTCATCACACGTTTTGGTACCCCAGAGGTGTTTCTGTCCGACAACGGAACTGAGTTTAAAAATAAACTTGTGGATGACTACTTAGTGGAACGAGGGATTTTCCATACGACGATTCCTCCTTACCATGCTCAGGCTAATCCTGTTGAACGTGCTAATAGGACGTTGCAGACAATGATCGCGTCCTATATCACGGAAAAGCACAACACATGGGATGAGAAACTCCCCGACTTGGTATTCGCTCTAAATACAGCGATACAAAGCTCGACAGGATGGAGCCCAGCCATGTTAAGGCCGTGAGAGACGAGGAGGAGGAGCGACGGCGGAGGCAGGAGGACCGAGACGCGGTGGTGATAGTGGAGGATGGGCCGGATGGAATCTCCATCCATCGAGCGGCCTGGTAGTCGAGCCGGAATTACCCCAGGCTACAGGCCCGATCCCCGCAGGTCCACCGCCGCCCAGGGTCAGGGCTGAACAACGGCCCAGGGAGCCGGAGGTCCGGCTCCCCAACCAACTCCCGGAGGATTCAGAGGAGTATGTTCCTCTTCGACGTCCGGGAATGAGTACTCCGGATCCGAGCGAGGCTTCGACGTCTCAATCCGGTCCGACCCCGCAGGAATTATCGGAGGACGGGGAAGAGGCGTGGCGTACCGTGTTGGAGGCGTTGACCAAGGCCCGCGAGTCCTTCAAGGCCACGTCGATCGCCGAAAAGCACGCCTTCGCCTTGTTCGATCAGTTCAAGGTGAAATTCCCCGAAGCCTCCGATAAAAGCGATTCTTGGGAGGCCATGATCGAACACCGTAAGGCGGAACGCCAAGCGGTATCGGCCATGAGGGCGGATCGGAGAGAGAGAGCGGCAGAAGCCGCTCGTGCCGAGAAACGGCAGAGGCGTGAAGAAGCCGCTCGGAGGGCCCACGAGGATCGGCTTAGACTCGAGGAAGAGGCCAAGGAGGCACAACGCCGATTAGCCAGAGCTCGTGAGGAGGAAGAACGGGCTCAGGCTAATCTGGAGGGGAAAACTCCATGGCCAAAGAGAGGGTCTGAGCCAAAATGCTCCATATGTAGGGAGTGGGGGGTCCTCGATCCTTAATATCCTCGGTGATATTCACTCACCATTATACGAATTAGGTAGGTAAACACGAGCGCTATATATAGATATAGGTATAGCCAACGACTCGAACGGCTGGTACCCGCGCAATGATATAGTCAGAATTCGGGAGAGAGTCGCGCGCGCAGGACTACCGAGTTAGAAGAGAGATCGCGACAACACGTGTGTCAAGACGCACCGTACTGACTTGACCGCTATACCCGTGAAGTGTTTTTCCGGTGTTTTTTTGTGCAGTTATTTGATACATACGCACGAGACGGATTGATCGGTGGTCGAGAGATTTTCCCACCGAGATTTCCAATCCAACAGAAAAGAGATAGCGAGAGAGAGGAAGCACTACGTTATTTTGTACTCGTGAACCGAAGAAAGAAATAAAAGTAAGTGGTGCCACTTTTCACGCGAATAATTATTATCGTGTATTAGATATTTTATTTAACGCGGTCGTGCGATTATTGTTGAGATAGTTAGTTCGCGTACCCCTTTCCCCTCTCGTGTTGAGTCGACGTTTACGACTCAACCTCGTGCGTATAAGGACCTCGACCATAATAAATGTTATTAAATCTAATTATTTATTTTTATCACAATAAATCTGATAATCATTAATCTATTTTAAATCACGTTGATTTGTAGTCTTAGAACCGGCGTATATATTTGTTCCTCCGTTTTCCTTCGAGTCGTATTTTAATATACGAATTCTCGCGAACTCACATTCGATTTTCTTTCCGCGGTCCATTTCAGGAAAGATTAACATTGTTTTACCTGTTGTTGTTGGAAATCGAAATTCGATTTTCATACAACTTTAACGGCAAGTGTGCGGACAGGTAACCGCAGCCGCTGCGCGGGAAATATTTTGTAAACATCATATGTATAGTTACAAATTATATTGAGTCATCGAGTACGTGATATCTAGTCGGCGAGATTATACAAGTTTGTTCGCCACGAACTACATGTATGTAAGACGGGCAACTCAGTAAGTTTTACCCGGGTAAGCACACCGTTACAACCAAAAATTTAATTTTTTTTTAAATACGATTATAATTTATAAATAAAAGTTTTTACCAAAATTTAGTATAATGAAATCAGAATAATAATAATATAAAAAATAAAGACATTAAATGTTAACTGTAAGTTTTAAACTATATAAATTCCTATAAAGCTTAAATTTATATTTTAATAATTATAAATTGTAATGAAAAATTAACTTACCAAAAATAGTAAAGTGCATATACTTACTAAATTGTAGTATTTAGTAACTACTTATGAAAATTTTGGAATATTTTAAACTGATATAACATTAATAAAAATAAATAAAAAAATTAGTTAGAAAGTTTTATTACTCTAAAAGTACAAAATATTAATGCCATAGAACTTTTGGCGATGATCCTTCGTCATTATAAAAATTAATTTTAGGAGGTGAAGTTCTATTTAGATCCGTTTAAAATATAATAAATAGAACTTCACCTCCTAAAATTAATATTTATAATGACGAAGGATCATCGCCAAAAGTTCTATGGCATTAATATTTTGTACTTTTAGAGTAATAAAACTTTCTAACTAATTTTTTTATTTATTTTTATTAATGTTATAGAACTATTTATATAATTTTAGTGGCATATAAATAAAAACCTGATTCTTCCATTTCTCTCGTAATTCGTAATTTGCACCCTCTTTCAAAATTTGCGTTTTAATCCATAATCATATCCAATTTATTTTTTCCTTTAGCTACAGAGCCCATATATTTATCTTGATTATTATAATCAAATTCATTCCTTAAATAACCTTTTGCTTCTAATAAATACATACTTGTTTATTTAAAATATTGTTTTCTATAAATATACATAATCTACTCACTTATATATCCATACAATTTTGAAATATTAATTTAAAAAATATTCAAATTAAATGCTCCTAAATTAATAGTTTTTGAAAATCTATTCAAATATAATTCGTATTTCATATTGCCACTGTTAAAATTTGAATTTTCTTTTGCCTATACTGTTTATAATAGAATTATCTTAAAAATGCAATAATTAATATATTTAATTTTTACCCCATTGTATATATCATATGGATATTTGGAAAAGTGTATGTTATACTTGATTAATATTTACTTAATCTTCAAAAATTTTGCATCTGTATTTAAAGCATTACATTGCATTTTAGAGCCGTTATTATTATTAAGTATACGTTTAAACATTTTATGAGTTTTATCAAGAATGAGTAAACTAATACACATTCTTTCAAGTTATGTTCCCAACTTTTTTTTTGTGCACGGAAAAAATACATATATTATGTATACTTGAAAAAACAATTTTAAAATATATATATATATTATATAAATATTCCGCCGCACACACACACACACATACAGAACAGGCTGGAAATATCTTCCAGAAGATAAAAAAAAAATTTTAGTGTTAAAAATAATTTGCCTAAGAGTTATTCCACCATCATAAATGGAAATTTTTCAATTTTTTAGAAAAATTACTATATTTGAAGCCATTTATCTCAAAATCTATTGATTTTTTTGAAAAAACATAATAAACAACTTTTGTTCAAAATAATCTTTAGAACTTATCGACCTGGGTTACAATTGTTAATTTTAAAATCTCGAAGAGATAGAACGCCCAGAAATATTGAATATCAAAAAGGCGACCACGCCACAATCGATTTCGATCTAATACCGTTTAAAAGATCACATTTTTCGAGAGCTTTCGAATGGCGGTGGTTAGCTTATTGGCCAAGACCATTGGTGTAAGTTATGCCTCATAAACCTCATAAAATCACTAATTTTCATGTATTTTAGGGCATAACACATACACACGCACCCACAGACACACACACGCGCGCGCGCGCCCACACACACACACACACACACACACACACACATGGGGCAGCGCCCAGCGGCGATGAGTGCTCCGGGCTTGTTCCTGGACGCATTCAACGCATGCCTAAGAGAAGGTTGCTTCCCGGCCCAGTGGAAGACGCAGAGGCTGGTACTCCTACCAAAGGGAAACAAACCCCCGGAGGAGCCATCATCTTACCGCCCGCTCTGTCTACTGGATATAGTCGGGAAGCTCCTGGAGCGGGTGATCTGCGCCAGGCTTGCAGAGGCCATCTGTCGGGCCGGAGACCTCTCCGACAACCAGTTCGGCTTCCGAAAGGGTCGATCGAGCATGGATGCTGTAGGCAGAGTTGTTGGCATAGCCACAAACGCCATCAATGCTGGTCGGAGTGCAAGGCGGATGTGTGCCATCATCACCTTGGACATCCGGAATGCCTTCAACTCGGCCAGATGGGACGACATCATGCTGTCCCTGCAGCACTTCCAAGTGCCACTCTATCTCAGGGAGGTCACCTCGAGACAACATCACGGGAGGCGTGCCGCAGGGTTCGGTCATTGGGCCCCTACTCTGGAACGTTGTCTATGACGGCCTGCTTAGGCAGCAACTTCCGGAAGGTGTCTCGATGGTGGCTTTCGCGGACGACGTGGCGCTAGTGGTGGTCGCAAAGAGTGTCGAAGAGATCGAATATCTCGGAGACGTCTCTATAGAAGTGGTCGCCACTTGGTTGAGAGACCACGGACTTAGTCTGGCGGCGGAAAAAACGGAGGCGGTGCTCATCTCTCGCACAAAAAAGGAGAGGACCGCCACCTTCACGGTAGGTAAAGAACGGATACGGTCGGTGAAAACGTTGAAGTATTTAGGGGTCACACTAGACGCGCGGCTGTCGTTCAAACACCATCTCGCGAACGCGGGCTCAAAGGCGGCAAAGGTGGCCCGTGCGCTGGCGGGCATCATGCCCAACATCGGGGGACCCCAGCAACCGCGAAGGTCTCTCCTTGCCTCGGTGGTGAGCTCCGTAATTTTATACGGAGCTCCTATCTGGGCTGATGCCCTGAACAGGCACAAGAGCTTTGGTGCTCCGTGTCAGAGAGCCTGCAGGATAGCTGCGCTAAGGGTGGCCCGGGCGTACCGAACCGTATCTGACATTGCGCTCTCGGTGATCGCGGGGACCGCCCCCTTCGACCTCCTGGCAGCCGAGAGAGCTGAAAGACACCGTGAGGGTGGGCGACGCGTAGAAGAGAATCGCTGCCATAACCGATGGTCATTGCGGACCGTAGAGGAGTGGCAGCGGAGATGGGACTCAGACAGGGACGGCCGCTGGACCTACCGCATCATCCCGCGGATCCAGGAGTGGGCGAGCAGAAAACACGGCTTCGTCAGTTTCCAGCTTACCCAGGTGCTGACCGGGCACGGATGCTTCCGTAGCTACCTATTTCGTATAGGGGTCTACGGCAGCGCAGAGTGCCCGGCTTGTCCAGGGGTGGACGAAGACGTGGAACACGTCCTCCTATGGTGTCCTCGTTTCAGGGAGGAACGGGACCAGTTTCAAGTCACTTGGAGCGGTCCCCTCACCCCTGAGGGCATCGGGGCGTGCCTGCTTGACTCCCAGGAGGGATGGAACGCGGTAGTGACCCTCTGTACGTCCGTAGTGGACAGGCTGGGTCTCATCAGAAGAGAAGAGGAGAGAGGAATTGCGATGGCAGCGGTAGTGGGCTAGTGTAGCCGTTGCCTCCCCCCGCGAAGTAATGCCTTGCGGCGGCTCCCGCGGGGGAATAAAGGTAAGAAAAGAGGTGGAGTTTTAGTGGGTATGCCTATCGACATGCTTCGGTAGGAGAGTCCCACACACGGGGAGTCTCGCGTGGCTCCAGTCATGGTGCATTAAGCATTTCTCCACCTCTTCGGAAAAAAAAAAAAAAAAAAAAAAAAAAAACACACACACACACACACGCACGCACGCACGCACGCACGCTCGCGCAAACACACACACACTTTTATATATATATATATGAACATCAGTATAGATACAAATGACAGATATAAAAATTTTTAAAAACCAGCTCTATCCTGACGAGGAAGACATGAGGTATATATGCCCTACCGATAGCAAACTTTAATAAATGCCACATATTAACAGGTAGCCCCCTAACGCACTTACATAGAACTAATGTCTTAATCGTCAGAATATACATAATTACATAAGGCATATTCGTGATCCAATGCCATATAATTTTAAAATTTTAAAATTGTATCCAGAGACGAGATGCCTGGACTCTACTGATGAGCCCACCAGGCATACTCAGGGCGAAATACAAATTTTTTTTTTTTTTCGTCTTTTCAATTTTTTATTAATTTTATACTACAATCAATTAAATTTAATATTTTTGTTGACTTAGCTTGTCTTAGTGTTTTTTCAAACACTCATGCTGTGAGGTTTCTAAAGTGGCTGGTATTAATACAGTCCGCCTTACTTGAGATGTGAGGAATGTTTCTTTAGCTTGTAAAAATCAATAAATTCATTTATCATATAACTTATAGTGTAAAAAAGCAATAAATTCACGAATTTTTCTAATAGTTGGAAAATTCAAATTTTAAAATTATATGGCATTGGATCACGAATATGCCTTATGTAACAATATTCTGACGATTAAATCGAACGGGAAACTAAAGGAAACGGTAATTTCGGAAAGAGAAGTAAAAAAGAGAGGTTAGCATGTCAGATTTGTAAAACAGTTGGGACGACATTCGACGATGGTCCGAATTGCACACAGTTTTCGGCGACGTTGAGAAACGTTAAGTCGGGAGTTCAGAAAGGTCCCCTGACTCACGAATCACGGCAGTAGGGACCGATAGGGCGTTACCGAGTTATTGTTTCCCAGAGGTAAATTTAGATGTAAGGCTGGGGGAGAATATTGATAGGATCAATATAGAGCGTGTGTCTCCCAAAGTAAATGTAGGAAAGTTAGATAGGTCTAAGGGTGCGATTCCAAGAACTAAGGGTAATTTACGGTCGATCAGAAGGGTCGATCCAGAAAATGATTCAGGAGTTAGAATAATCGAGGATAGGGTACTAAAGGAATCGGAGATGATAGATATTGAATTGTTAGCTAAAAAGGGGAAAGTTGATCGTGGCGGGACTCAAGTTAGCGAAGGAAGGTCACAGGATAATCAAGAGATTAGGGGGTATGAAAGATTAAATTTGATTAACAAGGGTGTAGAGTTGCTTTTAGGGGATAATAAGGAAAAAGAAAAAGAAAAAAGTCCAAAGACCTTCCTTGGCAACCAGGAGACACCAGATCGATCAATTGAACCGAAACAAGGTGTTTCAGTATCCAACGTAGAAAATAGGCATTATTTTAAAGTTATTTTAGGAGGACAGGAATATAAGGCGTTAATTGATTCTGGTTCCACATTGTCTTTAGTAGGGTCACGGATAGCTGAGCAGTTTAAGGATAGATTAAAGTCCTCTGATGGGTTATTAAAAATGTTAATGGTGGATTAGTGAGGGCATTAGGGACGTTGTAAATTAATTTAGAGATTGACGGACATGCAGAAAAAATTAATTGCAGGGCATTGAAAGACTTGGAATCGGATATGATCTTGGGGATGGATTTCGGCAAACTTTTTAATTTTGATGATAGGCTAGGACAGGATCAGTGGCGTGTTAGGGAAGGTTCTTGGAGGTCGTATAGTAGTGATAAAGGGGCAAACCATCCTACAATATTCGGGGAATGCGCTGGCATCTCCGAATTAAAGGATGTGGAAAGGGATAAATTTCAAAAATTGGTGCACAATTTACTTCCAGACATAAATGCCGATCGGTTAGGAATGACAGACCTTACTGAACATTCAATTGATGTTCAGGGAGCTCCACCAATCAAACATCGAACACGGCGCATCTCGCCCAAGATGTTGGAGACAGCTCATGAGGAAGTTAGGAAGATGTTACAGTTGGGAGTTATTGAGAGATCGGCAAGTGACTGGAGTAATGCACCAGTTTTAGTACGGAAGTCCGACGGATCAATTAGATTCTGTGTAGACTATAGGTACTTGAACTCGGTCACAAAATGGGAGGCCTATCATTTGCCACAAATGGATTCGATTCTGGATAAAATTCGTGAGGCCATGTATATGAGCAAAATCGACTTGAATCAGGCGTACTTCCAGGTCAAGATGGCGCCTGCTAGTCGAAAATATACGGCTTTTGCGGTACCAGGATCGGGTCTATGGCAATTTAAAAGGATGCCATTCAGGTTGACGAATGCGATATTCGTCCGGAATTCGAACCTTTATTTTCGGATATCTGGACGATATAATCATCCTCACCGAGTCGTTTGAGGAGCACTTGAAATATCTAGATTTGGTATTAAGGAAATTATTAGATGCAGGGTTAACGGTGAATAGGGACAAATGCGAATTTTGTTGTAGTAGGGTGACTTATTTAGGAATTATTTAGATAGGGACGGACTTGGAACAAATCCACATAAAGTGTCTCCGGTGGTCAATTATCCAGTACCCAGGACAATCAAGGAATTATGAAGATTCTTTGGTATGATCGCCTGGTACTCGCGTTTTATTGAGAATGAGGCCGAATTAAAAATACCATATGTAAGGTTGTTGCGTAAGGGACAAGAATGGATATGGGGGGAGGAGCAGCAGGAAGCTTTCGATACACTAAAGAGAGCTTTGACTATTGCACCCGTTCCTGCTCCACCTGATTTCAGCAAACCGTTCAAAGTGCACCGTGATGCTAGTAGTTATGCACTAGGAGCGGTACTGACTCAGGAACAGGAGAACAGAGAACACCCCATAGTCTACATTAGTAGGGTTTTGTCGGCCACGGAAAGGAATTATTCCACAACGGAAAAGGAGTGTTTGGCGTTGATTTGGGCTATACAAATGTTAAGGCCATATTTAGAGGGGTATCCATTTACCGCAATCACTAATCACAGTGCGTTGAAATGGTTGCGGAACCTTAAGGAGCCTACTGGTCGTCTCGCTCGGTGGGCTATAGAGATGCAACAATGGGACTTTGAGATAGTCCATAGGAAAGGATCTCTCAATCAAGTCCCAGACGCACTCTCTAGGATGTATCCGGGTGAGGTCGATACAGTGGCTGCTTTTCAGGAGATTAGGGACACTTGGTATTTAAATATGCTCAAGAACGTCGAGCAATTTCCTAACCGTTACCAGCAATGGAGAGTAGAAAACGGTCTATTATATAGGTACCGTAACGATCCATTGTTGGACCCGGTCACAAATAGGGACGAAGATTGGAGATTAGTGGTCCCAGAGGAACAGCGAGAGCGAGTAATAAGGGATGCGCATTGCGAAACCTCGGCGGGTCACTTAGGAGTAGAAAAGACGTATGACAGGGTTATTAGGGACTATTATTGGAGAGGAGTATGGTACGATGTCAATAGATTCGTAGTAGGGTGTGATGTTTGTCAGAGATATAAAGTATCCCAGTTAGGCCCACAAGGATTGCTTAGTAGTAGGGTGATTGAGAGACCTTGGGTAGTGGTGGCAGCGGATATGATGGAGTTTCCACCTAGTAAGAGTCAGTGTAAATACTTGTTAGTTTTCAAGATTTATTTACTCGGTGGATAGAGTTGAAACCGTTAAGAACCGCGGATGGTAAATCAGTAGCAAAAGCATTGAGGAATTGATCTTATTTAGGTGGAGACTCCTGACTATTGCTTACTGAAAATGGCAAAGAATTCGAGAATAAATTTTTGAATGATGTCTTAGCGGAATATGGGGTTAAACATGTCACCACTCCACCCTACCATCCTAAGCAAACGCTGTAGAACGGAGCAATCGTACGTTGAAAACTATGATTGCGGCGTTTGTTAAGAACGATCACAGGACCTGGGATCAACACCTTAATGAATTTAGCATGCGATAAATACGCGATTCAATCGTCTTTAAAAATATCACCCGCATTCCTGAATTATGGGAGACACCCCAGACCTGTTAAAAGTTTACGTAGGGAGGTAGAACCAAGAGAATTGATTAGAAAGGGCGATGAAAAAGCTTGGGCCGATAGGGTACAAAGATTAGATATACTACGAGATATAGTTACCAAGCATATTGAACAGGCGAAGGAATAACAAGCTAAGGAAGTTATGCACTAGGAGCGGTACTGACTCAGGAACAGGAGAACAGAGAACACCCCATAGTCTACATTAGTAGGGTTTTTGTCGGCCACGGAAAGGAATTATTCCACAACGGAAAAGGAGGTGTTTGGCGTTGATTTGGGCTATCAAATGTTAAGGCCATATTTAGAGGGGTATCCATTTACCGCAATCACTAATCACAGTGCGTTGAAATGGTTGCGGAATCTTAAGGAGCCTACTGGTCGTCTCGTTCGGTGGGCTATATAGATGGAACAATGGGATTTTTAAATAGTCCATAGGAAAGGATCTCTCAATCAAGTTCCAGACGCACTCTCTAGGATGTATCCGGGTGAGGTCGATTACAGTGGCTGATTTCCAGAAGATTAGGGACACTTAGTATTTAAATATGCTCAGAAACGTCGAGCAATTTCCTAACCGTTACCAGCAATGGAAAGTAGGAAACGGTCTATTATATAGGTACCGTAACGATCCATTGTTGGACCCGGTCGCAAATAGGGACGAATATTGGAGATAGTGGTCCCAGAGGATCAGCTAGAGCGAGTAATAAGGGATGCGCACTGCGAAACCTCGGCGGGTCACTTAGGAGTAGAAAACACGTATGATAGGGTTATTAGGCACTATTATTGGAGAGGAGTATGGTACGATGTCAATAGATTCGTAGTAGGGTGTGATGTTTGTCAGAGATATAAAGTATCCCAGTTAGGCCCACAAGGATTGCTTAGTAGTAGGGTGATTGAGAGACTTTGGGTAGTGGTGACAACGGATATGATGGAGTTTCCACCTAGTAAGAGTCAATGTAAATATTTGTTAGTTTTTCAAGATTTATTTACTCGGTGGATAGAGTTAAAACTGTTAAGAACCGCGGATGGTAAATCAGTAGCAAAAGCATCTGAGGAATTAATCTTATTTAGGTGTGAGACTCCTGACTAATTGCTTTCTGAAAATGGCAAAGAATTCGAGAATAAATTTTTGAATAATGTCTTAGCGGAATATGGGCTAAACATGTCACCACTCTGCCCTACCATCCTTAAGCAAACGCTGTAGAACGGAACAATCGCACGTTAAAAACTATAATTGCGGCGTTTGTTAAGAACGATCACAGGACCTGGGATCAACACCTTAATGAATTTAGACATGCGATAAATACGAGAGGTAGAACCAAGAGAATTGATTAGAAAGGGCGATGAAAAAGCTTGGGCCGATAGGGTACAAAGATTAGATATACTACGAGATATAGTTACCAAGCATATTGAACAGGCGAAGGAATAACAAGCTAAGGTTTTTAATAAGGGTACGAGGGATGTCAGATTTTTTCAGGGAGATAGGGTACTTTGTAGGACTTATTATTTCTCTAACGCCGCGAATAGGTTTTCGGCAAAATTGTGTCCTAACTATGAAGAGCCTTATACAATATTGGAAGTATTATCGCCCACCGTTTATGTTATTGATAGGACTGATAAGTCTAAAGGGAAAATAAGTAAGGTGCACATGAAAGATCTGACCAGGTATGTTCCCCCTAGGGGAGTGAAGAATAGTAGGGAATCGTAGGGTGATAAAACTATATATTTTGTAGAAATGGCTAGCTGTCACGAAGTGAAAGGAAAGAGCGGAAACCATCCGCTCTCTCCAGCCGCCGGTATTGCTATTACAATGGTCCTACAACACGGCGAGTGAGGAGGAGTGGTTGGCCAATGAGGATAGGCGCCGAAAAGAGGCAGAGGGGCGAGCCAGTAAATCCACCGAAGGCGGACATTTAATGGAGGTGGAAATTCCTGTCGTGGCCACTGAATTAGTGGCTACGGAGGAAAATTCACCGGTAGGGAGACCAAAATTAAGTTTAGATGTAGTTGGGTCCGTTGCTTCGGCAACTACTTTGCTGACGCCGGCGATGGAGGGTGTCCACTTCATCCACGATAATGAGGTGCTGGAGATTAACGCTTGGTTGGATGAACATCCAACCCCCCCCCCCCTAGTGGGCGTTACCGATCATTAGTCATAGGCCATCCTAAGATATACCTGAATGGGACTTGGAGGACGCTGGGCCGAGTTGCGGGTCGGGGGCGGTTCGGGGTGCAGCTCCAGTTGAGGTGCAGGAGGCGCCGAGGGTGGTAAAAGCAAAGATAACTAAGAAAAACAAGAAGAAGAAGCCATACAGTCCTCGTCGCCAATTGCAGCTCGAAGATTACGAGCCGCAGTTTCTTGATCCGTTCCCGATCTCCCACTCCGCCTGGGCCTCCGATTAGGACGGAAACCCAGGATTGCACTGTTTTGTGGGACTTTATAAATAAGGTAGGTAGAAATAGGAAACAAAATGAGGGCAGGAATAGGTAAACTACCAGACAGTTCCATTGCCGGAGACCACAGTAGGGTCGCCTAATCTTCCAGTGAAAAGGAATGGGGCCATGTTTGGGGGGTTGGATCCTATTCCAACCAACCCATCCGTGGATCCCCCTCCTTACTCCTGCTTTAATTGCTGGAGGAGAGGACATCGGCAATTGCAATGTCCAGATCCGATTCTTTACGTTTGTTGCCGAAACTGTGGTAGAAGGGGGGTTGACTTATCTAATTACCCACGGTGTAAGAGAGTCCATAGGGACTTTATAAGAATCCAATTTGAAGAACGAGGGAAGGATCGCAAAGTAGTGGGGATTTGTTCGTCGGCAATGATGAGGTCAAGATTACCTGTCCGGGGTGTTAGGAGCAAAAGGGTCAGGACACCGCGTGGGTTGGAAGAACGGGAACCGTTAGGAGAAAAGGAAACGGGAGAAAGTCAGAAGGATTTAGGGGCAGCAACCAGGGGAAGCGCGGAACAGACCCTGAGATTGTTGCGGGAGGTGCGAGATCTGCCGGAGGATATCAGGAATGCTATCCTCCGGTCGGATTTCGTGCCAGACCCCAACAAACAATAAATTATTGTTAATTTTAGTTAGGATTAGGAATTAGGGAATAAGTTAGATAGTAAGGACGTAAGGTAGCAGGGTACAGGGTTGCCAGTTGGCGATTTTTTCTCTTTGTTGCTCTTGCTTAATAAACATCAATATACGTAAGAGAGAAAAGGCAAAAAAATCGCCAACTGGTCACTCTGGCAGGGTAGATAGTGGTGGTCTCCCTACAAATTAGTAGGGCCGTAGTGTACTAAGGAAGAAAGAAGAGGAGCTCAATTGTGAGTTGATTATATTTTTTTTTATTTTTTCTGTGGGTGTGTTGTCCTGCCCCATGGTGTATTCAGGAGGTATTATTAAGGAGTAAACTATCCTTACCAGGGTAAGTAAAGTTTTAGGGGGGGGGGGTAATGTGATGTGGTGACATCACTGAGGTCACCTGAAAAAAGAATATATATATATGGGGTATTCCACGTGAACTGGTCCGATCAAAATTTTAATATGCACCAAATTTTGGGTACACATTGCAAATATTTCTCAGAATACAGAAAAAAATTTTTAGATACTAGAATTTATTTGCTCATAAGTTATTCTAACCTCAAAAAGAGAATTTTTCCAAGTTTTTTTTCAACACCAGCTGGGTTTACCACTATTTAACTCAAAATCTATCAACTTTTACTATAGAACATTATATGGAACATTCGTTGCTAAGTGTGTCTGGAATTTATTCTTCTGGGTTAGAATTTCTAATTCCAAGGTGAATGTTCTATAAACTACATGTCAATATTCAACTCAAAAAAAATGCAAGTTCGCCACAATTGATTTTTTTATCCAAGAGCCTAAAAGAAAGCTTGGAGCAATACCTTTCAAATGGTCTGTAGCATTTTTATGGCCTTCAATTCTGTAAAAAGTTATGATAATTTAAAGAAAGAGAAAAAAATTCACAAAAATTAACATGGTAATTCCCATTTAAATTTTTTAAAAAATTTCGTGTTTTTTTAAATTATCATAACTTTTTACAAAATTGGAGGCCATAAAAATGCTACAGACCATTTGAAAGGTATTACTTTAAGCTTTCTTTTAGGCTCTTGGATAAAAAAATCAATTGTGGCACACTTGCACTTTTTTCAAGTTGAATATTGACATGTAGTTTATATAACATTCACCTTGAAATTAGAAATTCTAACCTAGAAGAATAAATTCCAGACACAATTAGCAACGAATGTTACATATAATGTTCTATAGTAAAAGTTGATAGATTTTGAGTTAAATAGTGGTAAACCCAACTGTTGTTGAAAAAAATTGGAAAAATCCACTTTTTGAGGTTAGAATAACTTTTGAACAAATAGATTCCAGTACCTAAAAATTTTTTTCTGTATTCTGAAAAACATTTGCAATTTGTACCCAAAATTTGGAGTATTTTAAAATTTTGATCGGACCACTTCGTATGGAATATCTCATATATATATATATATATATATATAATCAATTAGGAATTAAATAAATTATATTAATTGATTATACTTATGCAGTTGTTCCTTATGGTTGATGCGGATGTCCCATGGTTGACTCTTGATCAGCGTGTCCGTGGTTCCCTCGGTGACAGATACTCCTTGGCACGCTGCATCTGAAAAAAGAGAACTATATTAATATATATATATATACTAATGAATATAATTATTAGTAAGGACGGGTATCAGGTGGAAATAAATGAGAATTTTATAAATACTAATAATAGGAGAGTAAGGAAGTGTGAGAAGGATGAATAGATGGATTTGTTAATTAGTATAATTGGAAAACAAAGAAGATAATAGAAAAGAAATACTCTAATAATTGAGTAATAATATAGGGATAAAGAACAGATGAAATTAGGGCTGTTATGGATAATAAATTAATATAAAGAGTTATTATTTAGTAAGGAATAAACAAAGTAAGGATTGTGGTTTGTTAAGGAGAGAGAGGGGATTGATTAAAGGGGAGTAAATGTTATACTAATAGAGATAATTAATTTCTAAACATATTAAGTTTCAAAGACACTTATGATCATCCACAATAATGTATACTTGCACTATAGTGGGATGTCGATTCCTCTCCGTGAAGCGGTTGTTGACAGCGGTGACGTCGGGATCTCACCGTGTACTGCGTCGCCTGGAAAAGCCTTGGTCGGTGTGTGCGCGCACCTCCGTTCGCCGACTACTCCGCGGTAGTGCTCGGGGAAACGGTCGCGAGGCATGTTGTTTACGTGTCGGCCCGCGCTCAGTTGCTGCCATCTTGAATCGATCTAGATTCAAGCGCGCACACACTGAACACGCGATCCGCGTGCGTATCGATACAGGGATCGCGCGCATATAGTCTAGGGAATTCGGAGCGCGGATAGTGGGGGAACACGTGTAGAATAGTAAGGAGTTAAATTTATATTCGAATTTCGCGCTATTAACTAGGGAATAATATAGTGATCTATTGAACCAATCAATACATGACTTTATTAGAGATAAGACTTCCGTATGGGTAAATATACCAGCATATTACGCCATATGACTGTAATTACCGTAAATGCGGAAAGTCGAAATACCAGTTGGGACAATGATAACTTATGCAAATTAGTTGTCATTTTTAGCTATAGTAGGGTAAATATGGGTAGCTTTATTACACCTGTGACGGATATGGAAGGGTTGGAGAATTATAATATTGCCGGATCCCTCGCAGATAACGAAGAGAGAACATATAGGGATATTAGGAGATTGAGGGAGATAGAAAATCGGGGAAGAAGTCTGGTGTGGCTCGGAAAACGGATCATCGCCATTCTGATTCTATCGATCATAGATCGTAGTGTTGTTTTTCTTGAATTATACCAATTAAGGAGATTTCCAGGGTAATTATCAGCAATATTCAGAGATTTTAAGGAGGAATAGATCAGGAGTACAGAGATAAACAAATTGATCCATTAATCCATTTTCCATTTGGTTCAGGAGGACATAAAATATTTTATAAAGATATAGAATATCATTTGTACGAAATTCATTGATCTTTATTTATATTGATTTTGGTGAGTTACTTTATTTATTTATATAATATAATATTATCAGTGGGGATATTATTTAGTGAATTAGTGCGCCTTATTAACTAGTTAAATTATTTATTTAACATATTTAAAAATCAACGTTCTCTCGCTCTCTCGTGATTAGTGGTGCCACGGGATCTACTCTTAGATCCCGTAATAAAATATTATAAACCGACATTTTCTTTCGGAGTGTTAATATTCGTTATCGCGGGTTAATAGATATCCGGATCTATTTTATTTTTATTCAACGGGACTTCCTCTGGGTGACTCCACCGGGTTATAAGAACGAATTATTATTATTATTTTACGATGATATCTGGGACCGGAGGGAATTGTATTTAAATTATTTTTTTTTTATTTATTTTCTTATAATTCTAAACTAGCATCACAATATATATATCTATGATTCTATATTTTAATAGGCTAAAGATGAATTTTAGGGTGTCAGAGAGCATGCAACCTCTAAAGTCTGCATAAAACCATCCCTAATACAGAAAAATTCTTGTCACGGCAGAAAATTGCGGTGATTGATGGCATCGGAGCATGCACGTAGACTGAAGTACAGAGCATCTTTCTATAGGGTATTGAAATTCGAAACCCTTTTAAGTCTGCAGAAACCCACCCCTACTGTGAAAAATTTTCTGTTATGCCAGAAAACTGTGGGGATTGATGGAATTGGAATATTTCGTGCTCAAGCATAGAGACTAAAGTTGCACTTATTCTTAGGTGCGGAACAGAATTTCGAAACTATCGAAATTCAAAACCCTTTAAGTCTGCCTAGTAAATATGCATATATAATAAAAATGGTTAATTAGTAAGCTGCAGTTAAATAGCTGTCAATAAAAGATTTTTCTATTTTAACAGGTTTTTTAAATTTTTTAAAAAGTTTTATATCAAAAATATTGATATAGAAGTAATTAGTCAGTATTAATACATTATCGAAATATATAAAACAATTTCTCTTGTATATTTTAATAAGTTTCTATACGAAAATGGTACTTCAAAATAAGTCCTAAAGAAAACGTGTGCCCACGTTGTATGTTGATAGCTATAGGGCATAACGAGTAATTATTGATTTTTGAAACATTGACACAATAGCTTACATTTTTTGAAAAAGAAAAAAAAGCATTTTTTTAAAGAATTCTTGATTTGAGTTATAGCTATAGTAGTGAGGAATATGTGGTAAAATTTTAGAAGGATCGATTTAGTAGTTTCAAAGATTTTATCAACAAGGCTTTAAAAAACATTTCTGAAAAACGCGTTTAAACTTTTCTCAAGGAAAAATTATGGAAAAATTTAGTGGAGACTGGGGCTAAAATTAACAGGGAGAAATATTAACATTGAATTCTTAGTGATGCGAAGAGTTC
This sequence comes from Theocolax elegans, assembly GCA_026168455.1. NCBI lineage: Eukaryota > Metazoa > Arthropoda > Insecta > Hymenoptera > Cerocephalidae > Theocolax > Theocolax elegans. The sequence continues at coordinate 35,587,138 of CM047425.1, read as the reverse complement.
TATACACTTCATAGATGGATCTTCACTTATAGTTTATTGTCCTTTAACATGTAAACACTTTCACTAAATCGCAGGATGTCGCACGGATAAGATATAGGAGAAAATGATATTTTGGTCAGGTAATGGAAAAATTTTTCACTCGAAAATGTTTATTCTCAATGACATATGACATAATTAATAAAATAAAAATTTCCGGGACAAGTATTAACACTATTAATACTTACCCATCAGATTAAAAAATATTTTTATTAATTTAATTTCAAATTGTGCAAATAAGAATGTAGTATTTATTGAATTATCTCTTTTAGAATGAGAAAGTACAAAAACTAAGATTGGTACTCAAGGCTAGGAAACCTATAAATTAGCTGCAATAGACGTGCTAGCAAATAAAACAAAGTTTAAGACAAGTGGAAGAAAATTTTGAACTTTGTCACCTTTTTTACAATTTTATGAAAAGAGAATAAGATAAGATAAGTTATTCTCAGCATAGAAAAGTTTTTTCATTAGAGCAAAAAAAAACTATTGGAATATTGTCTTCATTGTTCTAGTATTTATTTTGGCTTGGGTCCTATTGAAATAAGAAAATTAGCTTTTCAAAGCACTGTGTTTTTGAAATGTAACAATATACCACCATCTTGGTGCAAAAATGAAATGGCTGGACCAGATGGGTTTGAACAGAATATATGAAATCAATTTCGGAATTAAGTATAAGAACACCTAAAGCTACATCATTAAGCAAAACTACTTACTATTTCTCGATCATTTTATTAAGCACACAAAACCCAGTACTAAACAACATGTCTTGCTTCTGCTAGACAATCATGGTTCGCACGTTAACATTGAGGAGATGAATAAAGCCAAGCTGCAATAACATTGTTTTGCTTTCTTTTCCACCACATTGTTCGTATCGCTTACAACCTTTAGATGTCAGCGTGTATGGATCGTTTGAAAGTTACCTCACAATCAGTAAACTGCTTGGTTACAAATCAACCTTGATAAAACCATAACAATTTACGATTTATCTGGAATTGTAAAGGTTACCTTTAGCCTTGAGTCCTACAAACATAATGAGCGGCTTTAAAAAGAAAGAAGGTATTTGGCCTATTCATCGAGATATGTTTCAAGACCACGACTTTGCACCGTCATCTGTAACTTACTGCCCGAATCCAATATCTAATGAACGACTGATGTAGCTGTAGCGGGTCCCTCAAAAAGTGTAAACTTGTGTTAGATTCTTTTCCTACACAAGTTAGACCTTTACAAAAGCACCTCCGCGTAAATTACCGATATAAAGACGAACAGAAAAAGCAGCTACATTAACTTATGCTTCAGAAATTAAGGTTATCGAAAAAGAAAGAGAAATGAAAAGATAATAAAAGTAAGATAATAAAGAAAGTAAAAACGAAATCTACAAAACGAATACATGAAGAAAATGTGAAAGATAAAATTACAGGAAAAGAATAGGAAAAAATAAAAAAAATAAATAATATAATAGTAAATTTCATATCATTTATTTTTAATTAAATTTTGATTAATTGATATTTAATTTTATTAAATATAAAGTTAATTTCATGCGAACTTTGCTATAGTTTTTGTGTTTATACATGTATTATTTAATAGTGCCAACGTTTAGTAGCTTTAATTAATTTGTAAGACGAACACCTGCGCTATTTTTGTGTTAAAGAAATAATTTGTCAAAAATTTTTTAATTTTTATATCACTTGTTACTTGTATATTCACAAGGAGAGGCGAGACCTTTTGGGAAACGGATCGTTAGCAAACTCTAGGATATGATTTCTACTATAAAAATATGAAGAAAGCCGGAGTTTTAGATTCCAATTCCCTTTTTTATGATAGATATAAACAAATAACGAATGAAAAAACCATTGACTTCGAGTACTTATAACTCGGAACAAATCAAAAATTTGCATTCAAACCAAATTTTAAAGGAAAACTGAGATTGAGCAAACATGTTTTGAAAAAAAAGCTTAAATAACTTAATTTGGTCTAAGGTTATGTAAGAAAGAAAAATTAGACTTAATTTTATCGAAAATTTAGCATTACAATTTCATTATTTCTTTAGGCTAAAATTTTGTCCAATTTTTATTTCTTTCACAACTTTAGACCAAATTAAGTTATTTGAGCCTCTTTTTCTTAAAACATATTTGCTCAATCCCAGTTTTCTTTTAAAATTTGGTTTGAATGCATATCTTTACTTGTTTTCGAGTTATAAGCAATCAAAGTCAATATTTTTTCATCGAGATTTTTCGTTATTTGCTTATATCTATCATAAAAAACGACAGTGGAATCTAAAAATACCACTTTCTTCATACTTTTATAGTAGAAATCATATCCTAGAGTTTGATAACGATCCGCTCCCCAAAGGGTGTAAACTCTCCTTGTCAGTAAAAAATATATTTTTTTTATTTACATTTGTTAAATGTTTACATTTATTATGAAACTGGGTCCTCACAATAAAAAATAAAATGTTAATATTTACCTCACATGCGAAGCAAAAATTAACAGTCAATGATTTGTAGTAAATTCTCTCGTAAAAAACAGATATTTAAAGATTCCAAAAAATTCCTGTTACATTACTTCGCTGAAAAGGCAAAGAAAAAGTAACAGTAGTTAGTATAGGTAGTCTCCCCTACCTGTTCTTAATCAGCGATTCCTGCACCATATATTATTTACTATAGATTATATTTATTTCTTTTTCTTTATCATCTACATATGTATAATTTTTAAAAAAGTAGAAAAAATCGATTTTTTGAAAATTCTAATCAGAGTAGATTCCTTAATTTCTAATACTTACACAATAGTTTACTCTAGATTTTTTTGCAACTCTCTTAATTATTCGTTCTCTTTGTTATTTACAGAGTGGAAATAGTACCTCTTCCACCAAAGCGAGGGTGATACTCGCTCAAATCAAAAACATCTTTCTAACGTGTATCCGAAAATATTTTTTATGCAAGTGGAGTAAATGCGATTTTTAGAAGATTATCAGTCCGTAAAATCAATAATATATTTTAATTTTCAATACTAGCTTGGAACGAAACCATTTTTTACAATTTTCATGATTTTTGTTTAATGCTGAATTTTTGTGGTATGCTCAATCCCTGTTGAAAAGACCTTATAAAATCCGATAAAATAATGGCACATTGAATCGGGGTGCCGATAAAAATTTTATAGTAATATATCGGGCGATTTCTTTTTTATCGGTACCTATAATGAAATCCTCACAGCTACGAATCACAAGTTCCGAAATTTAGTTTTTATAAGTTTTACCTGGTAAAAGATATATCAGTTTCTATGAGACTAATAAATTTATAGGCTTTTATAGAGATATGCTTATTTAATTATTTATAGAAATCTATTCACTTTACCAATATGAATTCAGAATCGGCATATATCGTAATAAATTGATTGAAAAATTATAAGCCTGTATAGATGTTTTACTACATGAATTACACAAGTGCATCCAAGAAAATATTAATCGGGTTCTATAATAAAAGAAATGACTATGAAAAGATTATAGTTCATACACATTTCCCGATAAAAAATTTAATAAGCTCTTATCATGGAAATAATGTATATGTTTATATCTTTTTTTGCTTTCTAATAGTAGGTTTATAATTCGATTCTATAAGGAATTCCGGGTGCAAAAACCTCATACCATACTATACAATAAATGCTTATAGTATTTTATAAGATAAACCTCACAAAAGAAAAAAACATTTTATAGTACAATATGATGATCAACAAAATAAATGGGCGGTTCATTTACCGGATCGTATGAGCTGAGACATCCATAAATACAATCTTAATCAAATCGCTAATCGCGTACAACCAGGCAATTTCGTATTTATTATTTATAACAAATAGGCATGTATCGGGTTTTCGAGTATTTGACGTATTCGTGTGCATTGAATTAATAAGGTTCTATAAGGCTTTTCACTATATTGTCCACTAACAGCTATCGGTGTCTGCCGTTAAATTCCATAATTTTAAACCAACCAATACAGTTCTTTTATAAGGTTTTACGAGGATCGACGCATGTATTGGGCATACGACCTATCCGTTACTACCGGCTGCGCCAGTAATAACAAATCTTAATCAAATTGCTAATCCCATTCTACCAGGCAATTCCGTATTTATTATTTATACCAAATAGGCATGTATCCGGTTTTCGAAAGTTTGACGTCTTTATAAGGTTTTACGAGGTTCGACGCATGTAAGGGACAGACGGCCTATCGGGTTGTATCGGCTGCGCCAACAATAATACGAATTACATAAGTATACTTAATTTATTAATGCTGCAGCGATACTCGTGTGACACTTTCATGTATTCTTAGTTTTGTAACCTTTAGTTATAAATGTTTTTCATTGTTATTCTTCATGCATATAAAGATAGAAGTTTCTATGATATACTACTAATAAACATGAAAGAAATATTAAATTTACTTTATATAAACTTATCCAATATAATAATTCTTTTCTTTTCAGGCATCAAATCGAACTCAATTACATGTTAATTTTCAGAATATTTTCAAATACAAAGAATATTCTTCCTCCAAGGACAAAACAGATCTGGAAAACAAATAATTTTAATTCAATTTGAATGTGCCCTTAATTATAAAACTAATTAATAGCAATAATTAATAGCTCTGAGTGTGTAATATTTTACATATACTCATATATATATATATATATATATATATGATACTGTTGGAAATAAGACGTGATACTCTCTCTCTCTCTCTCTCTCTCTCTCTCTCTCTCTCTCTCTATCGTTACCGACTGAGTAACGAGGAGTGGGGAGGACCCTGGAGGAAGCGACGCAAGCGGCGGCGCGGCGAGATCGTTTTCTCCCGCTACTGCACTCGAGCCACGGATCCCGACACGGTCGGATGTACCAAGGCCTTCTCCAGTGTACATACATATTATATATATAGAATAAATTGGTTTATTTCTTTTATAATATAAACGGTGAGTTTATCATTAAAGCCAAGCCCTTCCTCTCCTGTTTTAATTCCAACAGGTTATGGGCCCAGCACGCTTCCACTGCGCGCTGGTTTGAGAGGAATAGTTTGGCTTTGTTATTTGTTAGAAGTCCCTTCTTCGCGATCGCGAGTGCTTGTGAGAAAAGTGTGGTGTAAAGTTTTGTTGCACTTTACCAATATGAATTCAGAATCGGCATATATCGTAATAAATTGATTGAAAAATTATAAGCCTGTATAGATGTTTTACTACATGAATTACACAAGTGCATCCAAGAAAATATTAATCGGGTTCTATAATAAAAGAAATGACTATGAAAAGATTATAGTTCATACACATTTCCCGATAAAAAATTTAATAAGCTCTTATCATGGAAATAATGTATATGTTTATATCTTTTTTTGCTTTCTAATAGTAGGTTTATAATTCGATTCTATAAGGAATTCCGGGTGCAAAAACCTCATACCATACTATACAATAAATGCTTATAGTATTTTATAAGATAAACCTCACAAAAGAAAAAAACATTTTATAGTACAATATGATGATCAACAAAATAAATGGGCGGTTCATTTACCGGATCGTATGAGCTGAGACATCCATAAATACAATCTTAATCAAATCGCTAATCGCGTACAACCAGGCAATTTCGTATTTATTATTTATAACAAATAGGCATGTATCGGGTTTTCGAGTATTTGACGTATTCGTGTGCATTGAATTAATAAGGTTCTATAAGGCTTTTCACTATATTGTCCACTAACAGCTATCGGTGTCTGCCGTTAAATTCCATAATTTTAAACCAACCAATACAGTTCTTTTATAAGGTTTTACGAGGATCGACGCATGTATTGGGCATACGACCTATCCGTTACTACCGGCTGCGCCAGTAATAACAAATCTTAATCAAATTGCTAATCCCATTCTACCAGGCAATCCGTATTTATTATTTATACCAAATAGGCATGTATCCGGTTTTCGAAAGTTTGACGTCTTTATAAGGTTTTACGAGGTTCGACGCATGTAAGGGACAGACGGCCTATCGGGTTGTATCGGCTGCGCCAACAATAATACGAATTACATAAGTATACTTAATTTATTAATGCTGCAGCGATACTCGTGTGACACTTTCATGTATTCTTAGTTTTGTAACCTTTAGTTATAAATGTTTTTCATTGTTATTCTTCATGCATATAAAGATAGAAGTTTCTATGATATACTACTAATAAACATGAAAGAAATATTAAATTTACTTTATATAAACTTATCCAATATAATAATTCTTTTCTTTTCAGGCATCAAATCGAACTCAATTACATGTTAATTTTCAGAATATTTTCAAATACAAAGAATATTCTTCCTCCAAGGACAAAACAGATCTGGAAAACAAATAATTTTAATTCAATTTGAATGTGCCCTTAATTATAAAACTAATTAATAGCAATAATTAATAGCTCTGAGTGTGTAATATTTTACATATACTCATATATATATATATATATATATATATGATACTGTTGGAAATAAGACGTGATACTCTCTCTCTCTCTCTCTCTCTCTCTCTCTCTCTCTCTCTATCGTTACCGACTGAGTAACGAGGAGTGGGGAGGACCCTGGAGGAAGCGACGCAAGCGGCGGCGCGGCGAGATCGTTTTCTCCCGCTACTGCACTCGAGCCACGGATCCCGACACGGTCGGATGTACCAAGGCCTTCTCCAGTGTACATACATATTATATATATAGAATAAATTGGTTTATTTCTTTTATAATATAAACGGTGAGTTTATCATTAAAGCCAAGCCCTTCCTCTCCTGTTTTAATTCCAACAGGTTATGGGCCCAGCACGCTTCCACTGCGCGCTGGTTTGAGAGGAATAGTTTGGCTTTGTTATTTGTTAGAAGTCCCTTCTTCGCGATCGCGAGTGCTTGTGAGAAAAGTGTGGTGTAAAGTTTTGTTGGTGTTGTGCTAGAAAGAAGCTAGAAGGGGAGATCAGTCGGAGCTACGATCACCCAGTCAACCACCACAAAGGAAATTTAGCTAGGAGAAAGAAAGCTAGAGGATCGACCGGGATCAGGTAGAGGAATCTACAGCAGCTAGAAAGAAAGATGGCGATAAAAATTAACAGTTAGAGTGGCGTCGCTGGAAGATAGAGTCCCGACTCTATATGAAGTTGGTTTGAAGGACCAAAAGATATACCACGGCGACATAGTGACTAGGATAAATCACATATATGATAGAATTGGTATGCTAGAAGGAAAATGGGCAAAATGGGAGGAATTTGAAGAAATCAAACCAACTAGAGAAAAGGTAGACAAATTATTAGTTTCTGATACAGTAAGAAAAGAATTTGACAAACTAATTAGAAATAATATGCTAGAAAATAGATCAAGTAACTTAAAAGAAAAGATTCAGATCGAAATTGTAAATAAAGATACGACAATTAGGCGCGAGTACAAATTAACAAATGGTCAATTTAGAACAGTTCTTGGACTATCTGACGTCCGAACTGCGCGTTTGTGATTTGCTTTACGTTATAGATCCTCGACAAAAAGCTAGAGACGGGATAGATGACAATACGTTGGAAAAAGAAAAGTTCAGAGTTAGAGACATAATTATAACAGAATCGACCCAATCGTATCATTCAAACTCGCGCACATTCATAACCCAGTTGAATTGTTAGATAAAATTAAAAGTCTTAAAGCTAGTGAATCCATGTGACATCCGGGTATTTGAGAAAACAATTGCATAATTTAAGATATCAATCTAATAAAGAAACTGCTTCGGCATTTTGGGATAAGTTCGACAAAATAGTTAGACAGTACAATAATTTGACAAATGTACCAAATTTAACGGAAACGGAAATTAGAGATGCATTTTACGATGCAATAGTAATAAACGTACCCAAAGTTAGAGATGCTGAATTTTTCAATAAAAATACGCATCAGCGACCCCTTTCGGTCGAACAATTAAAAACCTATATTGTTGAACAGGAAGCAGCTAGAGGAGAAAATTCGAAATCGGCAATGCTCAACATGCTACGAGCAGTCAAAAGGAGGCATGCTACGTGTGTGGCAATAAAGGACATGCAGCTAGAGATTGCACGAGAGACGGCAGAATGTGCTACAGATGTCGTCGATACGAAGGACACGTTAGCACGACCTGCCCATACTCGGACAGACAGCTAGAAGAGATGGGAATCCAAGCTAGACCAAGGTATGTTAGACAGTTGTGTACTAAACGAGGGTTAATTCGAGGAGCTAGATTTTTACGATGCGAAAGTGCGGGCTAGTTACATGTTAAATTCAGTAGTTTGAAATTAAATTCAGTTAGTTTGAAATTAAATTCTGTTAGTTTGAGATTAAATTCAATTGAAATGTTCGATCCAGAGCTTATGTTAGTTTTGAAGGTAGTTTAAAATTTTTAAGCGTTACGTGTCGTTCGAGTGCCGGGTTTTCGCAAAAGTGCACGAAATTGGTTTTTGATTAGACGATTCCGAGAATCGGTAGACGCAAGGAAGCCAAGATGGCCGCCGGGCCTGAGCGGGAACGACGGGTTTGCGCGGGGAACGCCGGGTTTTCGCGGGAGCACCAGGGAAGCGCGCCGTTTCTCGCCGTGTTGCTCGACCGCGCGGGAGTGGAGGAAACTCGCGACGGAGAGCATGCTCGTTCGACCGGCGCGCGCGAACTATCGATCGATCGACATTTACACCGCTTGATATTTGCAGTTGCTACGTGGCGCGACCGAGTGAAATGGACGCGCATGAAATTAGTTAGGACTAATAATGCACATGCGGAGAGCCGCACATCGTTTGATGCGGATAAATGCTTCGAAATTGAAAGTTTGAACCATGCGCATTACTAGAAAGTTAATAAATGACTATACAAGCTAGATATACTGTACAGTTTCGAAAATAGAATCAAGTTAGAAACTATATTGAAGTTAGATATATGAAATGATTGAATATTTAAGTTGGATTTAACATGGTTTTTATGTATAGACCAACGGACCTTGAAGCTGTTCTTGCTCACGCAAGACTTAGAGCTTCAATTGGCCGAGAACCACCCGGACGAAACATAAGTCTTCGACATCCAGGAGGAAGGAGTGGTCTTCACCATGTCTGGCGGAAAACGTTATACAGTTGGTAACATGAATTTTTAAGCTAGAGTGGTAAGAGTAATTCGATAGTAGTTAGATACGAAATTAAAAATCATATATATATGTAGGTATTATACCTTGAAGCATGCAAAAATCTCAGATTAAAGCTGGCTCATGGATTTTCTGTATAATGTGTTCTTATGCAGTCTGTTCATGCTATTAAGTGAATGTGGAAAAATCTGTGTGTTCCAGTGCTTCTGCATTCGCTTGTTGTTCATGTTTGGCTTGTGTTCGGTCAAATTATGGACAACTATCTAAATTTCCCATTGTATTTTCACAGGACGAGAGCAATTGAGTGACGAGATCATTCGTGTCGTCCATGAAGAGTTAGAAAGGAAACGGCTGCTGCTAGAGGCGAGGTGACGCCAACCAATCTCTTCTGAGCCAGCAGGAGGATGATCTGGAGCTAGAAAGGGAAGGGAAAAGTGATCCTGACCCACAGCTAGATTTTGAGCTAGAAAAAGAACCTGAGCTCGAGTCTGGGGATAAGCTAGATAAGTTAGAAACGAAAATGAAAGGTAACTCAACCCCAATGATAAACGAATAGACTCGTGCGTTTATAATCTGAGTAGGTTTCAAGAAGAGAGAAGTCTCCTGAGGAATTCTCAGTTAGAATGTACACAGCCGATAAGGGAGATTTAGTTAATAAAATTGGAATAAATAAAGATTGTAATTTTCAGATTTGACCGGAATGCTAGAAAAATTAACAGTTAGAGTGGCGTCGCTGGAAGATAGAGTCCCGACTCTATATGAAGTTGGTTTGAAGGACCAAAAGATATACCACGGCGACATAGTGACTAGGATAAATCACATATATGATAGAATTGGTATGCTAGAAGGAAAATGGGCAAAATGGGAGGAATTTGAAGAAATCAAACCAACTAGAGAAAAGGTAGACAAATTATTAGTTTCTGATACAGTAAGAAAAGAATTTGACAAACTAATTAGAAATAATATGCTAGAAAATAGATCAAGTAACTTAAAAGAAAAGATTCAGATCGAAATTGTAAATAAAGATACGACAATTAGGCGCGAGTACAAATTAACAAATGGTCAAGTTTAGAACAGTTCTTGGACTATCTGACGTCCGAACTGCGCGTTTGTGATTTGCTTTACGTTATAGATCCTCGACAAAAAGCTAGAGACGGGATAGATGACAATACGTTGGAAAAAGAAAAGTTCAGAGTTAGAGACATAATTATAAACAGAATCGACCAATCGTATCATTCAAAACTCGCGCACATTCATAACCCAGTTGAATTGTTAGATAAAATTAAAAGTCTTAAAGCTAGTGAATCCAATGTGACATCCGGGTATTTGAGAAAACAATTGCATAATTTAAGATATCAATCTAATAAAGAAACTGCTTCGGCATTTTGGGATAATTTCGACAAAATAGTTAGACAGTACAATAATTTGACAAATGTACCAAATTTAACGGAAACGGAAATTAGAGATGCATTTTACGATGCAATAGTAATAAACGTACCCAAAGTTAGAGATGCTGAATTTTTCAATAAAAATATGCATCAGCGACCCCTTTCGGTCGAACAATTAAAAACCTATATTGTTGAACAGGAAGCAGCTAGAGGAGAAAATTCGAAATCGGCAAATGCTCAACATGCTACGAGCAGTCAAAAGGAGGCATGCTACGTGTGTGGCAATAAAGGACATGCAGCTAGAGATTGCACGAGAGACGGCAGAATGTGCTACATATATCGTCGATACGAAGGACACGTTAGCACGACCTGCCCATACTCGGACAGAGAGCTAGAAGAGATGGGAATCCAAGCTAGAACAAGGTATGTTAGACAGTTGTATACTAAACGAGGGTTAATTCGAGGAGCTAGATTTTTAACGAATAAAAGACAAAGCCCCGGACTCGAACAAATAACAAAGAAACGACCTAGATTAGATTTGGCTAGAGGTAAGGGTCAGGATAAAGGGAATGCTAGAATCAACCGTGGGTTAACGAGAGGCAGAGGAAAAACTACAGAAAGAGCACCAGTAAACAAAAATCAAAGTAATCCCGGTGAGTGTAATGGTCTTTTAACAACTAATAGTAGTTTGCATTATTCGACTCTTGAAGAGAACAAGATTCCACAAAATAATATATTAGTTAAATTCCTGACCGATTCCGGTGCCACAGAACATATGTCAAATACAAAATTGATTTTTAAGAAGCTATATAATAATAAAAAGATTGATATTGAATGTGCTAACAAAAATGATTACGCGATTATAAAATCGGAGGGAGTAGGTCAAGTTAGTGGTATAACCTCACAAGATAGAACGCTAGAGTTAGAAAATGTGATTTGCGCCGAACAGCTATCCGAAAATCTACTTTCTTTGAGAAAACTTGTCGATCAGGCTCTAGGCATATATCTAGATAACGAAAAGATCAACGTATTTGATCCATTTACAAAAGAGTCGTTCATTACAGGAATTTATAAAAACCTTATTGGATAATTGAGTTAGAAATAGATAGATCGAAAATTAAGAAATTAAACCAGCCAGAAAATGATAGTAAAGTCATCGCTTACATAACAACGAGAAGCCAAGGCAGTAAAAGAAAGCTAGAAAAAGAAAATGTCAATGTTGACGATGAGGAAACCAGAAGAGTAGATACGCTAGACATAGATCGGGAATTTCCTCAGTCACAGTCTTCAAACTTTGAGAATACTATATACGATAGAAAGGTCAGCCAAATAGATAATCTATTAACTGACGAAACAACAAAGTTAGATTGTAGTTTAGATACAATTTCAGAAAACAAAGCTATTTTATGGCATATTAGACTTGGTCACGCATCGCTAGAATATCTAAAATCATTTCAGAAACGGTTTCCGAATCAGAAAGATTTAAGTAATGTAAAGTTCGATAAATCAATACAAGATTGTGAAGTTTGTATTGTCTCGAAGTTTAATAAATTGCCATTTAATAGTCAAAGACAAAGAGCAACCAGACCGTTACAAATTATACATGCTGATACAATGGGTCCAATCAGTCCAGCTACTCATCCAAAGGGATATCGGTTCATATCCGTATTTATTGATGATTATGCTAGATTAGCGATGGCATATCCGATGAAAATTAAAAGTGAGACAGGAAACTGCTTAGAATTATTTGTTAGAAGCGCTAGAAATATCTTGGGCTCGGGTGAAAAAGTATGTTATCTTAGGTGCGATCAAGGAACAGAATTTACCGGTGGATATACGCTAGAAATATTAAATAAATTTGGAGCTGAACTGCAATTAGCCCCTCCGGATACACCTGAACATAATGGTGTTGCGGAAAGATTCAACCAGACGATTCAAAAGAAAGTTAGAACTTTAATTTACGATACGCGATTGCCCGAAAATATGTGGGATCTTGCTTTAGGCACGGCGGTATACGTGTATAATAGAACGCCGCACAAATCGAACAATATGGAAATACCACTAGAAAAATTCTGCCCCAAGTACAAGATAGATGTAGAAAGATTTAAAAGATTCGGTTCAATAGCTTATATGAAAATACAAAGAAAGGTTGGAACGAAGTTCGATCAGCTAGGAAAACGAGTAGTTATGATAGGATATACTAATACGGGATATTTACTTTTGAAACCGGAAGGAGGTAAATTCTATGAAAGTAGAGATGTTAGATTTTGTGAAAAACTGGTATTCGGAGATAAGTACAACAAAGCTAGTATTAAAGACTGGGCTAAATCGGCAGAGGAAATAATAAAGAAAGTTAATTTTTAGAATTTGAAAAGAAAAAAGAAATATTAGAAACGGAGGGAGTAAAACGCAAAAGAGGTCGTCCTAGGAAAATTGTCGAAACTATAAATCTAGAAGGAGAGTTAGAAACGGTTAAAGCAACCGAAACAACGCAACAGATAGAATCAAATATCAATATGTTAGAATTAGAAAATTGTCAATCTCTATTCTATCATAAGAAAAGAGCCAACTTCGTATAAAGAAGCTATGTCAGCAAACGATAAGTTAGAATGGAAAAGGGCAATTGCTAGTGAGCTAGAATCAATGAAAAATAATAATGTTTGGACTTTAGTAGATCGACCAAAGTATTCGATAGATGGAAGCAAAGCAAATATAATTGACTCTAAATGGGTTCTAAAAAGGAAAATGCTAGAAGGGAATGAATGTAAATATAAAGCTAGATAAGTTATTCGCGGATTTAAGGATAAGAATAATTATGATCTAAACGAGACATATGCACCTGTTTCGCGATTGCAGATTATTAGATCAGCCTTTGCAATTATTAATAAGCTAGATTTAAACGTTTGTCAGCTAGATGTAAAGACAGCATTTTTAAATGGGACAATTGATAATAAAAGTTACATGGAGATACCAGAAGGTATAGAATGTTCCGAAATTGATAGAAAAGTTAAAGTTTGTAAAATCAATAAAGCCCTGTATGGACTGAAGATAAGTCCCAAACGATGGAATGAAAAGTTTACAGAGGTGGCAATAAAGTTAGGATTAAAATCGCACGAAAGGGAACCATGTCTGTTTACTTGGAGAAATGAAAATAAATTATTAATCTTAATAATATATGTTGATGACATGTTGATAGCTAGTAATGACTCGATGAAGCTAGAAGAAATTAAAACAAAACTTCAGTTAGAATTTGAAATGACAGATTTAGGAGAACCGAAAACATTTTTAGGTATTGAGATAGTCCGAGATAGAAAGAACAAAGTAACGATATTAAAGCTAGAAAACTATATAGAGAAAATGTTACAAAGATTCGGTTACAGTGAAATGCACCCTCAAAGAACTCCTATGGTTACTAATCAAGTCGCGAATCAAGCTAGCAGAGATAGAGAAGAAAGTGATGAAAAGGCTAGTCCTAGAGTCAACTATCAATAAGGGAAATTCGTCATATAGGGAAATAGTTGGAACTTTATTATACCTAGCTAACACAGTTAGACCAGACATTTCATACGCGGTAAATGTATTGAGTCGACATCAAATAAATCCGACTGACGATGAATGGAAAATGGTAAAACGATTATGTAGATATTTAAAATATACTAAGAGTTTAGGTTTAAAGTTCGAAGGGAAGCTAAACGATTTACAAGCTTATTCGGATGCTAGTTTCGCTGATTGTAGAGGTAGCCTAACTACCTGTGGATATGTGATAAAGTTATTCGGTGATACTATATCCTGGAGAACACACAAACAAGCGTACGTCTCCCTATCAACATGTCAAGCAAAGTATGTGGCCATGAGTAAAGCGTGCCAAGAGATAGTATCTCTACAATGCTCGATCTATTTCATGTTAGAAAACTCGTTTGCGCCCGTGACTCTATGGCGTGATAATATGGCTGCCATACAAAGCACAAAAGTTAGTTGTAGCAATAAACTCAGACATATGACAGAGGTTAGAGAGCACTATGTTAGAGAATGCGTTGACATGAACCTAATTGAAATTAAATGGATAGCTTCAAAGGAGCAAATAGCGGATATATTCACAAAGCCATTGGTTCATGATTTGCATGTTAAATTAGCTAGAGAAATTCTAAATTGTTATTTAGAAAATTAATTGATTGATGTTTCGTTACAGAAAATAAAAGCTAGATGGAGCAGATAAGTTGGAGCTAGATATAGCTGGATAAGAAGTCAGAAGTTCAACTTAGAAATTGCAGCTAGAAGAGATCAAGACAACCACGGGAGGGAGTGTTGGAAATAAGACGTGATAGTCTCTCTCTCTCTCTCTCTCTATCGTTACCGACTGAGTAACGAGGAGTGGGGAGGACCCCGGAGGAAGCGACGCAAGCGGCGGCGCGGCGAGATCGTTTTCTCCCGCTACTGCACTCGAGCCACGGATCCCGACACGGTCGGATGTACCAAGGCCTTCTCCAGTGTACATACATATTATATATAGAATAAATTGGTTTATTTCTTTTATAATATAAACGGTGAGTTTATCATTAAAGCCAAGCCCTTCCTCTCCTGTTTTAATTCCAACAGATACAGTTGCATGTAATCTTAATTTTGAATTATATAGTTATAAATATTTTTTAATGTTAATCTTCATGCAAGTAAAGGTAAAAGTTTTCTATTATAAAGCTACTAATAAAAATCAAAGAATTATTAAATTTATTTTATATAAACTTATCCAATATAATAATTCTTATACGATTATGTAGATATTTAAAATATACTAAGAGTTTAGGTTTAAAGTTCGAAGGGAAGCTAAACGATTTACAAGCTTATTCGGATGCTAGTTTCGCTGATTGTAGAGGTAGCCTAACTACCTGTGGATATGTGATAAAGTTATTCGGTGATACTATATCCTGGAGAACACACAAACAAGCGTACGTCTCCCTATCAACATGTCAAGCAGAGTATGTGGCCATGAGTGAAGCGTGCCAAGAGATAGTATCTCTACAATGCTCGATCTATTTAATGTTAGAAAACTCGTTTGCGCCCGTGACTCTATGGCGTGATAATATGGCTGCCATACAAAGCACAAAAGTTAGTTGTAGCAATAAACTCAGACATATGACAGAGGTTAGAGAGCACTATGTTAGAGAATGCGTTGACATGAACCTAATTGAAATTAAATGGATAGCTTCAAAGGAGCAATAGCGGATATATTCACAAAGCCATTGGTTCATGATTTGCATGTTAAATAGCTAGAGAAATTTCTAAATTGTTATTTAGAAAATTAATTGATTGATGTTTCGTTACAGAAAATAAAAGCTAGATGGAGCAGATAAGTTGGAGCTAGATATAGCTGGATAAGAAGTCAGAAGTTCAACTTAGAAATTGCAGCTAGAAGAGATCAAGACAACCACGGGAGGGAGTGTTGGAAATAAGACGTGATAGTCTCTCTCTCTCTCTCTCTCTATCGTTACCGACTGAGTAACGAGGAGTGGGGAGGACCCCGGAGGAAGCGACGCAAGCGGCGGCGCGGCGAGATCGTTTTCTCCCGCTACTGCACTCGAGCCACGGATCCCGACACGGTCGGATGTACCAAGGCCTTCTCCAGTGTACATACATATTATATATATAGAATAAATTGGTTTATTTCTTTTATAATATAAACGGTGAGTTTATCATTAAAGCCAAGCCCTTCCTCTCCTGTTTTAATTCCAACAGATACAGTTGCATGTAATCTTAATTTTGAATTATATAGTTATAAATATTTTTTAATGTTAATCTTCATGCAAGTAAAGGTAAAAGTTTTCTATTATAAAGCTACTAATAAAAATCAAAGAATTATTAAATTTATTTTATATAAACTTATCCAATATAATAATTCTTATACGATTCACTGATTCAAGTAAACTCTGTAAAATAATTCAGAATGTGTAACG
Organism: Theocolax elegans; assembly: GCA_026168455.1. Taxonomy (NCBI): domain Eukaryota; kingdom Metazoa; phylum Arthropoda; class Insecta; order Hymenoptera; family Cerocephalidae; genus Theocolax; species Theocolax elegans. The sequence goes on along the minus strand of CM047425.1, from coordinate 35,570,656 downwards.
GCATTTATATGTATTCTTTCATTAGTATACTCTTGTATAAAAGTTTATTCTTCATTATTTTTTAAAAATAAAAAAAATATTAACAGAACTTTTAGAACAAATATTTTAAATATTCAATATTCCTATGTATTTAACTACTTTAGTAATGGTTATAGAAATAACTGTCAGACTCGAGTGACACTTGCAGGTATTCTTAATTTTGTGCCCTTTAATTATAAATATTTTTCAATGTTATTCTTCATGAAAGCAAAGATAGTGGTTTTCTACAGTAAGCTAGTAATAAACACCAACCCAGACGGAAATTTATTTTTCCAGAAAGAGCTAAGAAAAGCTAATAAATTTTATAATCAATTTATAATTTGCAGATTTTGGACTCTGTTAATAGTTAGTTAGAATTTATAACTTTTATTAGCTCTTCTTAGCTTTTGCTAGATTTTATTAGCTTTTAGGTTTTTTTCAAAAGTAAAAGAAATGTGCGAGTTTAAAAATGCTAATAACTACTAATAACTTTTTTAAATTATTATATACAGTAAATAAGTATTTAGAATTTTTATGAATATTTACCAATAGCAATCTTTTATTAATAGCTTTTGTTTTTTTGCATACATCACTTAGAAACAGCTAAAAACAGTTAAATATAGGAAAATGCAACAGTCACTATTAGTATCATTTTATCGTTTTTCACGATATTTTCGAAATACAAAAATCTAATAAAACCTAATAAAGCTTAGAAATATTTACGAAATTTTAAAAACAACTAATAAATCTTATAGACATCACCAAATTTTTTAAACTATTACTACAGTCCAAAATCCGCACTTTATAAAGTGTTATGAAAATCTAATGAAAGCTAATAACTTTTATTAAGTATTTATAAACATTATTCGCATATGATTATTTCGGCTAGGAAAAGAAATTTTAAACTTAATTTTCAATAAAGTAATCCAATTTTGTTAATCTTTTATATGATTCGATGATTCATGTTAACATTTAAAATAATTCAGAAATTGTTACGGAATTGGTATGTATTCTTTATTTAGCATTCTCTTGTAATAAAGTTTATACTTCATTATTTTTCTAATATGAAAACATATTAACCTATTTTTAGAAAAAATATTTGAATTGTCCAATATTTCTATGTGTTCTTAGTAACACCAAAGCCACTTGAGAAATATAAATTTCGCGCCAAAAATGTAATCAACTATTCCGTGTTTATTGTAATACTAAACCGCTCATTTATGTGACAATACCGATTAAACCCTATAAACGAACTACATAGGTTGCTTGACAATATTAGAATATACCGGTAGATTCTGATAAATAATGCTCGACTTTATAGTGAAATTTCCTATTTAACCCGATAAATTGCAATCATGAAAAATCATTAATTATTTGTAATCCAGATACATGCTTATTCGTTGTAAATAGAAAATACAGCAGTACCTCATATAAAATACGATAAACGATACATTAGCGGTTGCTTCAACGACAGGCGCCCACGTGAAAAAAATTTATAAAGTTTTTATAAAAATTGTATAAAATGAATTGACGATAGAGAAAAAAGCCAACTTCAGTTTGACATCTAACCAACTTCAGTTTGATGTCTTATTCCCGTGAGCTTAGTGCAGCGCGAAACGTTTGCCGTCGTATTTTACTTAATCAAGCAGTTTACCACTAAATTCGTCGCGGAAGTCGTACTTTTAACCTAGATATATGTGGTGCGTCAATTGACAGCATGGAATATTATCGATTTTGAGAATTTAAAATTCAGTCTCGGTGAGGGGAGAGCCGGAATATTGAGACCTGAAGATTCAACTCCGTCTACACTTTTGATCAGATAAGTCCTCCTTTCTCTTGATTTTTAAAAAGTTAGCGATTGAGTACATTAGATACTTTGTGTTTTTGTAATAATTTTGTTGCAGGTTAGACGATTTTAAAGGTACGATCAACAGCTTCTCCGTGCGTCAGGGACCGTTTCAAAACTAAACAAAACATTTAGTTTTTATTTTCAAAATCATTAATTGACTTAGTATTTATTTTGTTTTTATTTTATTAGATAAAAACAAAAATAAAATATATTTTAGTTTAGTTTTTATTTTCAATGTGAAAATAAAAACCAAATCTAATTTGATCTGTTTTTATTTTGTTTTTGAAATAAAAACATAATTAATAAATAATTTTATTTTTGGTTTTAGAAATAAAAACAAAATTAAATTAAAATTAAACAAAAGTAAAAATAAAAAACAAAAACAAAAACAATATTGAAGAAATGTTAAACGTTCGATATATTGACAAGTAGTATAGCCTGAAGAGGATGACGAAAAGATGATGAAACTGTCAGGTGTAGGTAAAGAGAAAGAGCATACTTATAAACAAAATCATAGTATTTTTTAAATGTAAAGTAATATATATATATATATATATATATATTATAAAACTGTTATTGAAGCATGTCGGTAGACGATGTGGCAATTTCATTATTGCTACTGCTTTTTTGTATTTTATTTTTATTTAATCCTTTCCTAAAAAGCCCGTTGCATCGAATAATTAATATATCGTCGACAAAATTTGTTTTCAAATTCGCTCTTAAATCGGAATATATAAATTTCATAGCGGAAAATAGTCGCTCTCCGCTGACCTGTGTTACAGGTACAGCGTTAGTGATCATTGCCAGCGAAAATAATTCTAGATCCGTAGTTCGTCGTTTCTCCCAATAATCCAATAAATCTGACCGCCGTGGAAGTCTTTCAGTGTTTCGAAATTCCATCAATATTTGTTGGATTTTGGAAGTATCGATTTGATCTTGATTTTCGATTTTGGAACTGCACCCGATAAGCGCACTTTTGAAAAAAAGAATTCTTTAAGAATTAACGAATGTCCGCGATAAATAATTCTATAAGTATTAAATAAGTATCTGTAAAGTATTCTTTATGATCCAAAATTTGAATAATATATATAAAATTATTGATTAAATGAAAATTATTCTATGTATACAATAAAAGTAGTTAAAAAGTATTCTTTTTGAACTGTTATAAATATTTATAAAGCATTCTTTATAAATAGTTATAAGTATTTATAAAGTAGTCTTTTTGAATTAAAAAAAAAAGTTAAAAACTAATATTCTTTTAATTAAAGTACGCCATGTAAACGCCATAAAAATTATTGATTAAATGAAAATTATTCTATATATACAATAAAAGTAGTTAAAAAGTATTCTTTTTGAACTGTTATAAATATTTATAAAGTATTCTTTATAAATAGTTATAAGTATTTATAAAGTAGTCTTTTTGAATTAAAAAAAAAGTTAAAAACTAATATTCTTTTAATTAAAGTACGCCATGTAAACGCCATAAAAATATTGAAAGAGTTCTTTTTCAATTCTTTTTTTTTTGTCTTTATAAGTTATATATTATTGAATATATTTTAAATAATTCGTTTATTGATTGTTATGTAATTAATTCATTATGTCACTTTATAGTGAAATATTCTAATAAATTACTTATGCACACATGCACCAATTATTAATATATGACTTTCAATAATTGGTTATAGCACTATCAAAAATTACTTTGCTGTATAGTAAACTTTATGGAATTTTTCTGATTCTCAATTATAGGTTAAGTTGCCTATTATTGTACTTTTATACAATTAATTAACGTATTTGACAATTCAGAATCGACAGGAATGTGCTTACTTTACTTACAAACCGACTAAATCATTAGTTTATTAGTATTAATAACGGAATAATGCAATAAATATTAATAAAGTTCCGGAATTATTCAATCGGGGTGTAACAAATAAGGACGATTCGAAGTAAAATATAAAATCGTGTTGATGGCGCAAGCGGTAAGGTTTCCGACTTTGACGCAGAGGGTCCCAGGTTCGAATCCCGACGTCCGTTGCAGATTTTTTTCGTTATTTAATGTATATTCTATACACAAATTTGTTTGTAAAATAAATACAATGCAACTAGGAAATGTTTCATTTTACTGTTTTGTAAGAAATAACCATTTTTTTAACGCATAAATGAAATGATAATTAAATATTTTTATTTTCTTTTTCTTTTTTATTAATTTATTAAAATTATACACTGATGTATTAATAAAAACACCTTCTACGAAAATGTCAACATTTGCAAGTATGGTTTCCAATCACACTTTGAAAAATGTTATCTGATAAAAAAATCTTTAATTATTACTCCCATCCTATTTCTACTTATATTTTGCTTAAACTCTATAAAAAGTTTTAATTAATTTCCACAAAACAGATAAAAAGGAAACTTCTTTTTTTTAATTTTCTTTAAATAAACAATGCCTATCCTTCCCGTGCTTCACATCAGTAGATAAACAATTTTATAGAATAATAACCTTTTTTATAATGTAACTTATATTCCATAATAGTTTTCTGCAATTGAAAGTACTGAAATCAAAAACACCTTCCAAGAAGGTGTCAAAACCCGCAAGTATTGTTATTCTAATCAAACTTTGAAAATTGTTATCTGATAAATAAATTCTGTAATTGAATCTGACATTGTTATCTGATAAATAAATAATTTTAATTCTAACTCCCTTATTTTATCTATTTCTTTGAATTTTAATTAAACATTTTTTTTAATATTACAAAAATTACACATAAAAAATTTCTGCAATTAAAGAACTGAAATCAAACTGAAATCGACAAGTATTTTGAATCGTACCATAAATATATATTTTAAATAAACATATATATATATATATATTGTAATGGTAAGTGATGTACTCACTTAACATTATACGAATCAGGTAGGTAGAGTCGAATGCTATAAATAGATATAGGCATATTCGACGGCGGGAACGACTGATACCCGTGCGAGGAGAGAGGAAATTGGGGGGAGAGTCGCGCGCGCACGACAACTCGAGAGAGAGACAATATCGCGACGACACGTGAGGCGAAGCATCCCGGTTTAACTGTATTTTGGCGATACGTAATTTTTCCGTGTAGTTCTGTCGCTTGTTTTTGCTCGTTTGTGATACCGTAGGTGATTTTTGTTTTACGGTGTATTCGGGTGCAGTGGTGTGATACACGCACACGAAATAAAGTGATCGGTGGTCGAGATATTCGCCCTCCGACATTTTTCATTTTTAAACGGCAAAGAGACGACAGGAGAGAGGAGTTATTCTTTCACGTTATTCGAGGTCCGAGGAAGCTAAATAAAAGTAAGTGGTACCACTTCCGTGCGAATAATTATTAGCTGTTTTAGTTAATGCGAGCGTACGGGTAATATTAAGATAGTTAGTTCGCGTACCCCTTTCCCCTCTCGCGTTGAGTCGGTGTTTTCGACTCAATCTCCGTGCGTTTTGACCTCGACCATACAGTTAAATGTTATTGTTTTCAAGCATCTGTTTTTAACTAAATAAATCTATTAATTGTTAATTTAGTTCAACCCGTGTTGATTTGTAATTTTTTTTCAACCGGCGTATTATAATTTTATTCCTCCGTTTCCCTTCGAGTCGTATTACAAGATACGAATTTTCGCGGACTCACTTTTAATTTTCTTTCCGCGGTCCATTTTAGGAAAGAATATCATCATTTTTACCTGCTGTTGTTGGAAATCGTAATTCGATTTCCATACAACTTTAACGGCAAGTGTGCGGACAGGTAACCGCAGCCGCTGCGCGGGAAGATTTTGTAAACAACATATATATAGATATATACATTAGATCGAGTCATTAAGTGTGCAATATCTAGTCGGGGCAAATGTACAAGTTCGTTCGCCACGAACTAAAGATACGTAAGACGGACGACTCGGTAAGTTTTCCCCGGGCAAGCACACCGTTACATGGCGCCCAACTAAGTGAAGGAAAAAGTCCCTAGACGTTAGGATAACTGATTGCGCGTACACGGCGCGCGACAAGGGAATAGGAACGGACCGGAATTGAATTGTTTGAACATATGCTCGGTTGAGTTACGTGTGTTTAAGGATTAATACGTTAGTTACGTGGTTTAATGTATTAATTATTGTCGACAATTGAATTAATTGAATTGCAATTAATTTCAGTTAATAAATTATTGTGTTTGACAATAATTTAGATAACTTTATCGGATTTTCTTCGTTTTTTTTTGTTTTTATCAGGAAGAAATCCGAAGTCGACAATAATAAAATTTTTTTTTAGATAATTATTGTCACACGTAAATCATAATAATTTTAGATTTATTTATTTATATGAGACAGAATGGTTTGAGGTCCGCGATTTAATAACACGTGTCCCTGATTCCGTATAGGTTAGTCGGAAAATTAGCGAGAATAATTTTTGCGACTTAATAAAAATTGTTAATACCTGTGCAAGGGTGTGATTTATGGAATTTGCTTTTGTTATAATTTTGACTACGCGTATCGGCTCTCGCGTCATAATAAAAAATTGTATTTATTTTTTTTTATGTAATACGCGATTGTAAGAGGTCACTGCGTCAGATATTCTATATAGTTAGGTAGGAATATATTTATTTGTTAATTTATTTATTGATAATTTATTAATTTATTTGTTAATTCGTTGACGAATTTGTTTAATTTTAAGTATATTTGCGTGCGCTGGTGACCGAGAGCCGAGGATAATCCGTTTTCTTCCTCATTTTATCGGATTAAAATTTTTTTTATTATTTGTTTATTACTTCGTTTGATTTATTTATTGTACGAAAGTTTTTTTTTGGTTTTGTTGTAGATCGGGTACAGTATTTTAAAATAAAATAAACTGAAACGCGTATAACAAATTTAAATTGAAAGTGAAATTTAATTTATTTTGTGAAATAGTTGTCAAAATTATAAAATTTTTTATCACAAGCAAGTTTCAAATTGGTGAGCGTAAGGTGTTTGTTTAAAAGGGAAAAGATCACAATCTTCAACACAGTGGCCCAATAATTTAGTAGTTTAACGCCACCTAGTGTTGAATAACAGGACCTTGCACAAGTACCTGCGGAAGCGATTTTTCTTTATTTTTGTTTTGTTAAGAAATCGGCGATAATTTCAAGTTAGTATGGCAGAATCGATGACTAACCAGATTGACAACTGGATTGATACTCAGTCCGGTGAACAGATCAAGGCTCACCTCGAGTCGTTGGAGATGCGGATTGACGGCCCAAATTATAAGAGAGCCGAGCGTCTCCAACGGTGGTTAATGGGTAATTATACGGCTCAGGATTTCGCTGAAGAAACAAATCTGTTAGCAGGTCGCGAAAGGCGAAATAGGCGGAGGTCGGATTGGTTTGAGGCTATGTTCGCCCAGAATCCGGCATTACCTGATCCGGATTCTGATCCAAATATTGTCGAAGTTTTACAACAGACTCTTGCGCTGGACGTTCCAGACATAGAAAGGCAAGAGACAGACGTAGATGCTGAGGTAGATCAGCATACGGAGGATCAGCAATCCGAGGTCTCCAGCCAAGAAACTAACAAAGAGGAATGGATCACGTTAGTGTCTACAGGCGGAGCACAGTTTGAAATACCGGAAACATTCGCTGCGATGTTGACGTTGCAGTTGAAGCAACAGGCCGTCATGACAGCACGGATAAAAGATTTGGAAGATCAAGTGAGTGCTCTGAGATTGGACTTCTACGCCCGCGATGGTACGCAGAGAACGAGTACCAACAGAAATAGAGAGCCGAACCAACATGTCCGATTCCAGGACACGTATACGTGTCACACACTGGATGATACGGACGAAAGACCACGACAGGTGCAGGCAGAGTGTGAGGGTTATCAAGCACCTCAAGCACCTGCTAGAGGAGCTTTGGGGAGGGGCGAGATATGGAGACAAGGTCAGCCTCCATATTCTAGCTCTCCCTACCCTAGTCGGATGGACTCGAACGTAACCGGCCAGTCTACAACTAGATCGGCTGGGACAGTGCGCGATGTCGGCGCAATTGTTCGTAAGTGGGGAGTTCGATTCTCTGGAGACAAAAGCCAGAGTATCGAAGCATTTCTTGCGCGAGTAGAAGATTGTAGGATACTCGCCAACCTCAGCGAGGACGAGGTGTTACCGTCCTTGTCGGAACTTCTCACCGATAACGCAGCTACGTGGTATCGGAATGTGAAGGATAGATGGCACTCCTGGCAAGATTTTGTGAGATACGCCAAGATGTGGTACGGAATGGGCCAGAGTTATCAACAACGGCTCATCGAGGAGTCTAACGCTCGCACGCAAGGCGAAGATGAGCCGGTAAGGGATTATATCACCTGCTCGATTGCGATTATGCGTAAGCTCAAGCCGATTCCGGATGAGCGGAGCCAGTTAGATCACCTGTACCGCAATATGCTACCTCAACTCCAACGTTTATTTAAGAAAGTTGAAGCTCGGTCGATCGAGAGTTTTTTGCAATTGGCGTTGGACGCCGAGCAAACACTCGAACGAGAAAAATTATATCGGCCGCCTCCCGCAGAAGAAGACTTGATGCTACCTGAGTTAGCATATAAGTCGCGGAATAAGAAGCGGCCGAACGCTAAACCAAAGGTAGCAAGCGTAGCCAAGGAATCGAGTGAACCGGCTCCAACAGATCTTTTGGAACGGTTCACCAAAATCCTCGAGGAGACGCTAGTCTCCGTTAAGACGAGTTGCCATACAGCTGGGGTGAGAGGCAAGGTGGATGTCTCTCAAAGCAAGAAGACCCACAGATCACCTCCTCGGTTCAAATGGGGACAGAGGAAGGGTAATCGCAAGAGTCCTGATCGACAGTCATCGAATGGCCATACGTCAAGAAACGACGAGAAGTTGAATGCCGGTGATAAGGAGAAACGTAAAGAGGTTGTCCCCAAGCCTATAGCCTGCAATATATGTGGCAAATTGGGCTATACAATTAGGACGTGTCCTGATTGTGCAAAAAAACGCACGGGGAAGCGGCTAGAGGGGACAGCCGCTGGTCCCGAGGTGGAGGGAGTCCCCGGAGAAGCGGTCGTAATCGTGAAATCTCGAGGCAGTCAAGCTGCAGAGATGCGTCAAGAAGATCTGACGATAAATGACCCCAAGAGGTTAGGACGGATCCGGTCACGAGTAAAATTTTCAAAATTACTCCGAAACCGAACCAGCGAGTTTATAGTCCAGAAGATGAGACGCGCTGGTGGTGTCAAATCGATATCGGTGGATACCGGATCCGAGCGTTGTTTGATCCAGGTGCATCAACAACGGTCATGGGTTTGAACGGTTTGCAGTTGGCAACCGCTCTTGGCAGATCCATTCTCGATAAGCAAGCAGGTAGTGCTAAGCTTGCGGATGGTAGCACACACCAGTTGTGTGGATATGTTATGCTACCTTTTACCATTGGTAAAGACACGCGAGATATACGGGTTGCAATTATGCCAAATTTAGATGCGGAATGCTATTTAGGAGTGAATTTCATTCGAGCATTCCGAGCAGTTCTAGACCCAGACTCCGATTGTTTATACTTCAAAGGGTCATCACAGTTATTACAGCTGGAAGTGGCAAGTATTGAAAGTGGACACGCTTCGCTGTCGTCAGCGGGTGTGGCCGACGCGACAGAAGATGAACGCCGACAACTGCGTGAACTTCTGGATCAAGTGCTGTCCAGTACTTTGCCAAAGATCGGCCGATCATACGATGTTGAACATGTTATCGATGTCGGTTCGGCGCGGCCGATCAAACAAAGGTATTATCCCGTCTCCGACAAGATTCGAGAGGAGATGCATCGACAAGTTCGAGAGATGCTTGAGACAGGCGTTATAGAACCGTCTAGTAGCGGTTGGTCCAGTCCAGTGGTGATGGCTAAGAAGGGCGAAAATGCAAGGCGTTTTTGCATTGATTTCAGGAAGGTCAACGCTTTGACCAAACCTGATGCGTATCCGTTGCCATTTATGCAGGATATTTTACGCAAACTCAAAAGAGCCCGATATATATCTACGATAGATATGAACTGCGCCTATCACCAAATACCACTACAAATGGAATCGCGCCCAATTACAGCATTTACGGTACCTGGAATGGGTTTGTTCCAGTTTACTCGTATGCCCTTTGGGTTGGCAAATGCTGGCGCGACGTTCCAACGTATGATAGACCAGGTGATTGGACCTGCTCTCGAACCGAATGCTTACTCTTATCTCGACGATATCATTGTCGTGACGGAAACCTTCGAAGAGCACAAACTGTTGCTGAAGGAGGTGTTGACTCGTTTAACTGAAGCCGGTTTATCGGTAAACCGAGAGAAATGTGTTTTCTGTCAACCCGAAGTAAGATATTTGGGTGTACCAGTCAATCGTGATGGGATAAGACCTGATCCAGCCAAGACGGAGCCGATTCAAAAATATCCGGCTCCCCGAAATCTCAAGCAGCTGAGACGATTCCTCGGGATGGCATCTTGGTACCGACGGTTTATACCCGACTATGCTACGATCGCGGAGCCTTTAACGCGTCTTACGAAGAAAGAACAAAAATATGAATGGCTCCAAGAACAAGAAGGTGCATTTCAGCGACTCAAAGCACTGCTGATGACTGCACCCGTTCTACAGACTCCTGTTGAGAATGGCGAGTATACCATTCAAACAGACGCCAGTGACACCGGTATCGGTGCAGTATTAATACAGGTCGTTGACGGAGTAGAGAGAGTCCTGGAGTTTGCCAGTAGAGTACTCTCACCAGCAGAACGTAACTATAGCGTCTCAGAACGGGAATGTTTGGCCGTAGTATGGGCAATTAGAAAATTTCGACAGTATATTGAGGGTTATCAGTTTAAAGTTATAACTGATCATAGTAGTCTCCGTTGGCTGTGCAATATACACAATCCAACGAGTCGGCTCGCAAGATGGGCATTGGAACTCCAATCTCATAATTTTACAATTGAGTATAGGAAGGGAGCTCTAAATTATGTTCCTGATGCACTTTCTCGCATGTACGAGGAAGACGAGCCGGCCATCGCTTCAGTTTCTTGGAGCCAGACTACCAAAGATCCTTGGTACCTCTCATGGCTGAAAGACGTATCAGAACGACCTAGAGATTTTCCGGAATGGAAGATACAGGTAGCAATTTGTATTCGTATCGCGTCGATAACGAGTTAGACGACGTGATGGAGGACCATGACGCTTGGAAACTGGTTGTACCAGAGGAGCATAGGCAAGCCATACTCCGTGAGTGTCATGATGATCCGACTGCTGGACACTTAGGTAGGGAGAAGCCAATTTGCTAGAGTGGCTAAATGTATTATTGGCCACGGGTACTACGCCGAAGTCGGAGAATATGTACGCAAATGTCAGGTCTGCCAAACGGTGTAAAGTGGAGCAAACGTCCACCCATGGGTTTGATGGGTAGACGCGTGATAGAGAAACCATGGCAAGTTGTAACAGGTGACGTCACTGGCCCACTCCGCGGTCGACACATGGTTACGAATACCTCTTGGTCTTTCAGGATTTGTTACGCGCTGGATCGAGGCGGTCCCGATTCGGAAAGCTAATGCTAGGACCATCGTAAAATTCGGGAATTCCTGAAGAAATTCGGGATGAATACCAATTACGGAATTTCTGGATATTTCGGGAATTCTGAATATTTCAGAAAGACCCCACTAATTACGGGATTCCTGGATATTCCTTGAATATCTGAGGTATTCGAAATGTGTCCACTAATTGTGAAATTTCCAGGATATGC